>SEYY01022898.1:25000-30000 GCA_009176605.1 Armadillidium nasatum | reverse complement strand
TCCTTTTTTAAATACTTTTTTAGGCCTATTACAAGTTTAAATTTCTTTCACTAAAAAAATACCACACTATTATCTACCACTATACTATAAAAGCAGTGAAGGCGGAGTATTGAGTCCCCCACCTGGAGGAGGCGTCCCTCACAAATAGTCTCCCTTATATCTTATGTATATTCATAAATAGAATTAGTTCATTATAGGAATGTAATTGAAGGACGTGCTGGGAGCTGTGTTCAGTCTCACTCCTACGACTTTACAGCTGGAAGTCCTTCGTTGCCTGTCATTCATAAATAATATAGTTGTTGATAATGGGTGTAAATAGCCCAAATCCACAAAACCATCTGTGTGATATCACTCCTTATTATTAATCATGTAATAGCATTACTGATAAGTATTTACTATTAACATTTTGCTTATTTGTTTATTGTTAATACTTATTAATTTTTTTTTCATACACTCTTCTCCCATATCTATTACCGTAGATTATAACGATTTCCGCTAATTATCTATTTCACAGCCTCTGAATATTATCTCTATATACTCACTTCTAATGTTTCTTACGAACTTCATTTCTCGATAGTAGAATTATATATGTGGAAATCATCCTTCTCTATAGATAGAGTATAACTATATGGCTATAGGTCCTCAGCCATAGTATAGTATATTCAGGTATAATATAATATATATACTATAATATATACTAAAATAATATATAATATATAAAAAAAAAAAAAAAAAAAAAAAAAAAAAAAAAATATATATATATACTATATATATAGTACTTATATACTATATTATTTTTTTCCTTCCTTACCTCTGGTGGTCCAAGGCCGATGAGGCCGGTACTTATAAATCCTCACACCAGAGGTGTGTAGTTGAAAGACGGGATCCTGGTCAAATTAAAGGCCGACGTGACCTTATACACGAGGTTTGAATGTGTGTAAGTTATAGGAATTTGGGAAAATAGAAGAAGGGATGCGTGCGGACTATGTGCGGTGGCTGTTACCAGACTTTTAACCAGTAGAGTTAGCATTTATAGTATTATTCGATTATATATATAATAATTTATCTATTAACCTCCTTCGGTAGATAATTTTTTATATTTAACTTATATACTAATATATATAATATGTATTTACTCTTAGTGAGTGATATACAATATTCGTTATATGTATATATATTAACCTCATAAAGAAGACTATATATATGAAGCTATACTAACTATTATATATATATACTATATATTAGGAATGATTATGTTATAAATAATAAGGTATTATATATGTCCCATATTATACACTTTTCTAGAAATTATAATATTAATAATAGTATTCTTTAATTCTAATTATTTAATCATATACTCAATGGCTATTCTATCCCTATGTTTCTTTCTATTACTTATAGGTATAGTGATAAAACAATAAATATGTAGGTTATAGGGTATATATAGCGTTTATGTTTACGCGCCGAAATGGTGATAAAAAGATCTGTCTCGTATATATATATGTTATATTCAATGAATAAAAATAAATAACACTCACTCTTACCTAAACTATCTAATACCCACACACACACTAATCACATACTATATATATATATTATAATTATATATATATATATATATATATATTAATTAATATATATATATATTATATATATATATTACTATATACAATATATATATATATATATATATAATATTTATATATATATAATATAATTAATATATATATATAGTACTATTATATATATATAATTAATATAATATATTATGAGATATAATTTTAATTCATGAGATAGATATGTATAATTATTTGGTCACTTATTGGAATTGAATACTCTAGATATATTCGGGTGTCGCTCTGTGCGTAAAAGATGAGGACATCTCGCTCGAGGAGTCGATGCTGTAGACTCATTCGATTTATATTGGTCAATTACGTGATGAAGTGGTTCACTATGGGTATCTCAGTAGGCTCTGGTCTGGAGTGGGTGGCTGAAGAAATGTTGAATTATAATGTCATGGTATTTGTCCTTGCGTGCTTAGACTTTCCGAAGTACTCAGTCGGTTAAACGTTATAGTTATGTATTAATTACAATATTCCAAGTGTGTAGTGACTCTCTTGATCCTAACTTATGATGGGTATTTTAATCTTTATATTATTACTCTCTAAAAAGGTGCATAATCCTCTGCCGATAGCGGACATAGCCTCACCAGCTGTAACCGGCTAATATATTCTGTACTTAAGAAGCTCCTGTGAACCTTGCGATTCATATAACTTCTATCGATAAATATATACCTCTCACTGACAGGATACTTAATTAAGTTCCCTTCCTGGGGGAATTATTATTATTATCATGAAATTTATTATTATTATCTATTTTAGTACTAATTATATATAATTTAATTTAATTTATTTATTAGTATATATATATTTATTTTCTAGAAAAGAATAATGTAAGGTATCATAAGAGACGTTAATAAACATATACTAAATAATAATAATAAACTAACTTAGGGTCGGGGGGGGGAAATATGAAAATGAATAGCAAAACCTAATTCTTATAAAAAGAAAATTCTCAGATAACAGCTTTTGAGAACCGCGTGACCACTGAAATACACACACACCCACACAGGCACACACACACACCACACACACACACACATGTGCGCCTCTACACACACCTACACAAACTAACATACGTACATACCTACACTACACATTATTATTAATATACTATATATATTATATAATAAATATATATAATATATAATATTTATATAATATAATATATAATATTACTTATATATATATAATATATATTATATAAAAAAGTGTAGATCGTCTTAAAAACCATTGACGCCTCGTATTTGACATAATAAAATATTCTTTGTTGTCCATAAAATCCAATCGGACTATTTTTTCTATTAATGATCAGACAACATTATTTACTCAATAAACATCATTCAAAATAGATAGAATCTAGTATAAAATACTGTTAGTTAGTTGATTTCAAATGTGAAGGATGACTAACCTTTTATCTTTTTAATAAAATAAAAGAGTGCACTCTAAAACCTACAGATAATAGTTCACTCCTAGTTTTAGGTTTTATTTACTACAATAATATAGACGGCAACACACACACACACACTATACACACACATATAGTAATATATTGTTATATATTCTAATTTAATGATATAGAAAAGTTTAAAACAAAGAAGTACTATATACTATAATATATATCATAATAGTAGTGGTATAATATACGTATATATATATATAACCTTAAAGAGGTAAGAATATATTAATTAATAACAATGAGAAACCAATAGATGCGCTATATACCTGTTATAAGTAATAATATATATTATAGAAGTTATAGTATATATATCAGATATAGTGAGTAGATATATATGAGGATAGGTGAATTATATAGCATATATATATATATATAAAAAAAAAAAAAAAAAAAAAAAAAAAAAAAAAAAAAAAAAAAAAAAAAAAAAATAATATATATTATATATATTATATATATATGAGAGAGAAGAGATATAGTTAAGTATATATAGATATACTATATATATATGCAAGATGTGAGATAGACTATACTGAGAGATAGATATATAGTAATATGATATATAGAGAGCGATAGAGAGAAGAGATATAGATAGAGTGTGGATAATATACTAGTATTGTAAGTGTAGTAGTGGAGAGAGAAGAGACAGTAAATGTAAATAACCAATTAATAGCATAAGTTAATAATAATATTGTGATTTACACCTGAATATAAGCCTATCTAATAAAGTTTGACAGAAAGTAAGATAAGAAAGGGACTGATGCTCAGAAGTAAATATGAATGCTCTCTAAATTTTTATAACGGCAGTATAATATATAATATATAGTAATATATATATATATAATACTATATATATTATATATAAATTAATATATATATATATTATATAAAAGAAGAAGAGAGAGAAGAGAGAGAATATGATCTAGTAAGATATATATATTATAATATTATATATATATAATCAGAGCAGAGAGAAGAACGAGGATAGAGATGAAGAGTATAAGATGAGAGAACATGATGAAGAATTAAGTAGAGAGATAAGAGTGATATCTATGATCGAATTACAAAAGTAATATACGAAATAAGTTTACAATTGCATATTTTTGAGAAGTAAAAAACGCACAACTATCATATTAAAAATGTACGCCACAGTTAATTTCACGTATTTACTCAGATATTTCTTATATTCTATATACCCTTACCTCACTTTATTCTATTTATTTTTAATGGGGTCAAGTGAATACATGCATATATGTGTAAAATATGATTCATAAGAAATTGTATTGCTCTCAATGAATTAAACATAATATAAGTAAAGTATGAATTTACTAACTTAATAATTTGAATTATATATATATATATAATTAAAAATTGTTATATATTTTTGATAATATATATACTATAAAGATTAATTTAATTAATTAATAAATACAATATAAATAAAATAATAATAATATAAATTATTTTTTTTTTTTTTTTTTTTTTTTTTTTTTTTTTTTTAAAAATAATAATAACAATATATTGAAATGTAGATAAGATGATTAAATTATGATCAAACTCGATATATGGATCTCAAGCCTTTACTATCAAAGTGGAAGTGTGATATTTATGTAGATAAATGAAACAAATAATTTAATTTAATAAAATTCTGAAATATTATGAGTGACATAAGTTAATTAAATTAATAATAATAGTTATAAATATAAAATAAAAAAATAATAATAAATTAATAATAAATAATTGATAATAATAATAAATATAATAATAAATATATAATATATAAATAATACTATAATGTAAATAATAAATATTATATATATATATTATAAATATAATATAAATGTCTAATATCTATATCTAATTAATCTAGATAAGGGATAATAAAGTGTGACAACATATATTTTTCTCCATATCCATGATATGAC
>SEYY01022898.1:17500-20000 GCA_009176605.1 Armadillidium nasatum | reverse complement strand
TCTGAGACTCTAAATCCTTTTAAGCTTGTTTCCAGTTCTCCAAGCGAAACACCAAATCTATCTCCAAAAAGCATTAAGAGAGATAAAATGGAATCAAATTAAGTAAAGGCAAATAATGTTTTATCAGAGAAGATGAGGATGTCGAATGGATTAAATTAATGGTGACTGAAATCTACTTTAGGTTCCTCTCGATTATGTTTTGTTGATTTATAAATTTTTAGTGTCATTACTGATGAAGTTATGTTAATCACAAAGGTGTATGTTTTTTCGTACGTTATATGACGTTAATCACAAACATGGATGTTCTTCTGATGACGTTTATCATAAGTGTTGATGTTTCTCAGATAACTTGTATGTGTATGTTTCTCATACATTATATGACGTTGATCACAAACGTGAATGTTCTTCTCATGACGCCAAGTTTAGCATAAGTGTTTATATTTCTCAGATGATTTCATATTAATCACAAACGTGGATGTTTCTCATACATTATATGATGATAATCATAAACCTAGATGTTCTTCTGATGACGTTCATCATAAGTATTGATGTTTCCCAGATAACTTCATATTAATCAAAAACGTGTATGTTTCTTATACATTATCTGACGTTAATCACAAACGTGAAGGTTTCTTCTGATGACGTCTAGTTTAGCATGATGATTTCTCAGGTGATTTCATGTTAATCATAAGTGTCGATGATGCTCTGATGATGTCATGATAATCCCAAACGCAAGATGTTTTTCTGATGACATCATTTTATTCTCAAGGGTAGATCCTGCGGATGCTTCTCTGGTAATGTTTCTTTAATAATGTCATCATAATCACAAGCACAGAATTTTTACTGATTACTCATGGTAATCAAGAACGTGAAGTTTCTTTGATGAATGTAAACATTATTTTTTCCTTCAGATGAGGTAATACTTAACTTAAAATCTAATTTTTGATTTGATGACATCAAAATAATCACGAAAGTTAGAGAATTCAGATGATGACATGCTAAAATACATTCAGGTGACTTTACGCTAGCCACAAAATTTGTTGTATTCCTGATTACGTCATGCTAATCACGATAGCATATATGAATTTTAATGAATGATTTTGTAATATACATTTGTTATTGTAATTCCTAATTCGGCTTCGTTTTTTGTTACTATAAGAACCAAGAGTTACTCCTTTTACAAATACTTACATTCCAAATTTTACTCTTCTTTTTTTTTTTCCTTTTTCCTCTTTTTCTTCTTTTTCTTCTTTTTCTTCTTTTTTCTCTTTCTTCTTTTTTCCTTTTTCTACTTTTCTTTCTCTTTCTTCTTTTTTCTTTTTTTTTTCCTTTTTTACTTTCTTCTTCATCCCCTTCATTCGTTTATTTATTAATTTACTTATATATTATCAAATTTCATCTTTTCTCTTTCATTTTTGTTGTGTTTAAAGCTTTCAAATTTTTTTTTCCTTTGTTTTATTAACTGCAAAATATAATTGAATGGAGTAAGTAATTGATAGATTTGTCAATACTTTTTCTCTTTGAATAATACATTTTCTATTGAGTTAAATTAGCTACTCATTGTTCTTTTGTAATATTTTACATTCATTCTTTTATATTTAAAGAAAAAAATACTATTCAAATATTTAATAATTTAATTATTAGCATTGACTCTCTTTTGGAAATTTGAATGAAATATACGTTAATATTATGAACACACACACACACACACACACACACCACACACACATACACATATATATATATATATATATATATATATATATATATAATATATATATATATATATATATATATATATATATATATATATATATATATATATATATATATATATATATATATATATATATATATATATATATATATATATATATATATATATATATATATATATATATATATATATATATATATATATATATATATATATATATATATATATATATATATATATATATATATATTATATAATATATATAAAATATATATATATATATATATATATATATATATATATATATATATTATATATATATATATATATATATATATATATATATATATATATATATATATACACCATATAACCTTGAAATGATAAACACAAGACAAAAAGGCAAATTACAAAACTAATTAATATACATTAATGCTGTTTACTTTAGAGTTTTTGATGGGAAAATATTTTCCTAAAATCTCATCAAGTTGAGGAAAATATGGGGAAATACCTCAAATATTAAGAGATAATTAAAAAGTAATATATAGTATATATATATATATATATATATATATATATATATATATATATATATATATAATATATATATATATATATATATATATATATATATATATAATATATATATATATATATATATATATATATATATATATATATAATATATATATATATATATATATATATATATATATATATATATATATATATATATATATATATATATATATATATATATATATATATATATATATATATAAT
>SEYY01022897.1:20000-22500 GCA_009176605.1 Armadillidium nasatum | reverse complement strand
TTTCAAATTGTAATCTAAATATTGATGAGTCATCATGGCTTATTGAGATCATAGTTTTTTAGTAGAATTCCTTTAATTGTAAGAGATAAATAAAACTTATTCAAATTTAGTCCATTAGAAATATTTTTTTTACAATGCTCTCTCTCTATATATATCTATTAAAATTATTGCACCTCAAACAACACTCTAATTCTGACAATACTCGTTCAAAATAAATTTATAACTATAAACAAAGTCATATACAAAAAAGCAAACAGAAAGGTCTTTAATACAGAGACAAATACATAATGTATTGGCCAAACATGAGCACGATACCCAATGGCTTTAAAAGAAATAGGTACAGTCGTGAACAGAAGTTCGTTCCTATTAAGCTGGAAATAAATATTTATATAAAATGGAGATCATTTCATAAAAGCTCTATTTTGAATAAAAAGAAAATAAAAGCATTCAACGGGGCTTAATTGAACTGTGATTGGCTGAACCTGAAATGATCTCCATTTTATATAAATATTTAATTCCAGCTTAATAGGAACGAACTTCTGTTGACGACTGTACCTCTAAAGCATAGATTACAAAAAAAAAAAAAAAAAACCCTTTAGAAGTGAGACTGTGAAAGGAATTTTAATAATTTAATTTTATCAGTTCCTTATTTCAAGTGTGCATTCTATAGTAGTGTGGAGCACAGCTCTAATAGTTGTGATAAATATCTTAATTGTATTTGTACATTTAAACGTTGTGATCAGTTAAAACTGTCAAGAATATACTTGTGAAAACCATACTAAAAAGAACGTAAAACTAAGCTTAAACTTAAGTGTTGAAGATGTAATGAAGATTATGTGAAATCAATATATTCTGAAGATATTGGAAAAAAGAAAGAAAAATCCAAAACTACTAACTTTAATGCAACGAAATCATAATAGTTTAAATGGTATTTTCATTACAAACACTGTTTTGCTACAAATTAAAAAAAAATTAAAATAATCTAGTTGATGTAGAGCCTACATTCATTAATGCTTTTTCTTCATAAATTAAATATTCTTTATGAAACTAATTCAGAGGCTATTAACATATCATTATTGGTCAGAAAAGATCAATATACTAATGATAATAATAATAACAATAATAATATATATATATATATATAATATATATATATATATATATATATATATATATATATATATATATATATATATATATATATATATATATATATATATATATATATATATATTATATATATATATATATATATATAATGGTAGGAGTTGGAAACTAATTCATCTTTTAACAAAATCCTAGTTTGATATATTATTTTTGAGCTTTCAATTTTCTTTCATTTTTAAAATGGCTTTATAATATTATGTTTTTTTTTTTCCTATTGAATCCTCATTGTAAAGAAGTTTTTTTATGATATTGATATCTATTATACAGGGTTTATCATTGAAGAAAAGTTGCTTCACAAAAATATACTTTAACATTTCTTCAATGTTCAAGTGTTCCAATATTATTTCGTGAAACATTTTATTAGAATTTTGTGTGACTAAAATGTTTCATGATTTTATTTTTCTTAGTTTTAGTTTTTTTTTAACTTAAAAAGTAGATGCAAAAATTAATGCTGATTTTCAAAGTTATTTTTAGAAAATAATTTTGGACGAAAAATAGGTTAAATTTTTGAAGATTTATCTTTCGAAACTTTTTATTTAATCTAAAAAAAAAAAAAAAAAAAAAAATCTTATTTTTTTTTTTTTTTTTTTTATTTTTTTTTTTTTTTTTTTTTTTAAATCAACAAAGATAATTTAAACATTTAATAATAGACGTTTAAGTTTATATTATTAATATAATACATAAATAAAATATTACAAGTCTAACACACACGCACACACAAACGTACTAACATACACTCCTTGGTAAATCCGTGGAATTAATAGAAGATAATTGGCAAGTCTTTTCATTTAAACTTTTCGTCTTTTATTAAACCAATTAAACTGTGAATTACAGAACAAAGGATCACGTTCTTTATAAATGAGAATACTTAAGAGTCTGTAAAATACAGTTTCTCCTTTTCTATTTATGACGTTATCTTTTTCTTTCCTTGTTACTTTATTTATTTTCTTTATCTACTTTAGAGTCTGTAAAATACAGTTTCTCCTTTTCTATTTATGACGTTATCTTTTTCTTCCCTTGGTATTTTATTTAGTTTCTTTATCTACTTAAAAGTCTATAAAATACAGTTTCTCCTTTTCTCTTCCCTTGGAGCCTTATTTATTTTCTTTATCTACTTTAGAGTCTTTAAAATACAGTTTCTGCCTTTTCTTTTTAGGACACTCTTTTTCTTTCCTTGGAACATTATTTATTTTCTTTATCTACTTTAAAGTCTATAAAATACAGTTTCTCCTTTTCTATTTATGACGTTATCTTTTTCTTCCCTTGGTACTTTATTTATTTTCTTTATCTACTTAAAAGTCTATAAAATACAGTTTCTCGTTTTCTCTTCCCT
>SEYY01022897.1:10000-12500 GCA_009176605.1 Armadillidium nasatum | reverse complement strand
AGATAGATAGATTTGAACACAGGTTCTTAAGTATCACCTTAACCTATTATTGACTATGTATAGAGGGTAGTTCATCTTCAGCACTCTTGTAGGCACTCTAGTCGACATAACTACGGCAATAGGACAAGTCATCTGGTTTATGGGTGGTGGGTCTTGAGCATATTCCAACAGCATAATTTAAGATGTATTCTCTGACTAGTCGGAGTGAATCACTGTCAGTACAATCGACTGACCTCAGTTCATTGCAAATTTTTCTTTAGGAGCACCCAAAGATCCTGGTAAATTCAGCTTACACTGCAAACATGGAGACGTTTCTCCGACTCATAATAGTATACTGTACAACCATTTGAAATCTTTCTCATGTCTTTGACTTTTGAACGAGTGTTTCAGTCTATTATGCGACGTCTTCATATGCACACCGACACAACTGGAAGATATGATCGGTCATTTATGGTAATTTGTTGGTTATCAAACTGGTCAAAGATTATATATTTCTTTGGATGTCTGTCTTTGTACAGATATTCTCTAATTTTGAAATAAATGGTGGCACATTTGTTTTTGCCGTGTATTGGTATTCTTCGCTGTTAATCCATACCAGGCATTTCCGGACTTATGTGTATATAATATTTTTTCTTATTTGGATATGAGAAATCTACCTCCAAAATTCTTCTAGGACACAATAAATAAATGAATAAAATATATAAAGTATAAATACATAAATATATAATATATAAATAAATATATAATAAATAAATAAAAAAAAAACAAATAAATAAATATATAATATAAAAATACAATATATATAAATAAATACATAAATATATAATATATAAATGAATAAATAAATAAATAATATAAAAATACATAAATATGTAAATAAATAAATATATAAATAAATATATAAATAAATAAATATAAATAAATAAATATAAATAAATAAAATATGTATAAATAATACAAATATAAATTTATTATTATTAAATAAATACATATAAAAATAATTTTATAAATTAAAAATAAATAGTTTTTAATATTATATATTATTATTAATAATGGAATTAATTATGAATAAGTATATGTAATTGTATTAATCTTTATTAATCTTTACAGGTTTGTTCCACCAAATGAGATAAATATATATATATATATATATATATATATATATATATATATATATATATATATATATATATATATATATATATATATATATATATATATATATATATATATATATTATATATATATATATA
Organism: Armadillidium nasatum; assembly: GCA_009176605.1. Lineage (NCBI taxonomy): Eukaryota > Metazoa > Arthropoda > Malacostraca > Isopoda > Armadillidiidae > Armadillidium > Armadillidium nasatum. Next base: position 11,247 of record SEYY01022897.1, on the reverse strand, counting down.
TATATATATATATATATATATATATATATATATATATATATATATATATATATATATATATATATAATATATATATATATATATATATACTGTACGATAAGCAAAAATTAAATTTGTTTCTATTATTTCAGAAGCGAAAACCACGTAGGAGCGGTTCCGATTGTGTTTGCGGTTTTAGAAATTTAGATAACCGTGATTATTATTTTTTTAAATAATGTGGTTGCGAAAGGAAAAGTTATGCGGTTGCTTTTTGCGAAGCTTCAATCCATCACTAATATACATGTGTGTTAATAAATGAGATTAAAATATCTTTGAATAACTTTTTCAGTAAACCTAAAAGTTAAAAAAGAAAAGGGAAATAGAATGTGAGTGGGAAAGTTGTGGAAAGAGTGTGGGAGGAAAGAGAGAAAGAAAGAAGAGAGAAAGTAAAAAAAAGAAAGAGAGAGAGGAAAAAAGAGAGAAAGAGAAAAAATGAGAGAAAGGATAAAGGAGAAGGTGTGAGAGATAGATAGATAGATAGAGATAGATAGATAGATAAATAGACCGATAGATAGATAGATAGATATAGATAGATATATAGATAGATAGTTACATAGATAGAGATATAGATAGATAGATAGATAAATACATATAAATAGATTTATAGATGGAGAGAAGGAGAAGAAGATAGAGATTGAAATGAAAATGGAGAATAATTAATTTGGATTTTTAAAAAAAAAACAATGAGTGACAGTCAGGAATGAAAATTACCAAAAAGGAAACCGAAACATAAAAACGTTTCCTCACAAAAGATTCCCCAAATATCTTCCGTTTTCCGTTGTGCGATTTCGTCACACAAGAGTGCCTGGCACTTAAGGCCACTAAAATAGTGTGTCAGAAAGAACAGAGAAGCACATAACCACTGAATGGCTCTGTTTAATGATTCCCTTTTAAGTAGGAAGAAATGGATGATGTTTCTGCATTTAAGTTGCATATTATATGAAGAGTTTCATTTTGTGTGAGAGGATACTTTGGATAGCAAGGACTTCAGAAAAACAATTTGCTTAACGCTCTACTTCCAATTCAGTTCATTTTTTTTTTGGTATCTTTTTTTTCCATTATACTTTTTTTTTCCATTATACTTTTTTTTATTTATTGAATAAACCACTGCTTTTTCTTAAATGTCTTTTTGCTTTGTATGTTTTCTTGTTTGTTTGTTTTCTTTTTTGTTTGTTTGTTTCTTTTTTCCTTCCTTCCCTGTTTATAAA
>SEYY01022897.1:2500-5000 GCA_009176605.1 Armadillidium nasatum | reverse complement strand
AAATATAACACTAAATTAGAAAATCGCAGCAAAAATACCATAAAAAAAACACAACTTTCTTACCGCTTTTATAAAATGGAAAATTTTCAGTTAATCACCATGACGTGTACCAATTTGCATGTCATGACTCGGATTGTATGTCCGCGTATGTTGGTTACACGACTAGTAGATCCACAGGCAGGTGAAACAACATCGTTTTTAAGACTAGTAAAATTTTCGAGCATTTCCATACTAAGCATCGTTTAATATCCCGATCATTTAAAATTTCGTTCTCCTCTTGTGAAGTGCAGAAACATAAAATTCCTGATGCTTTCTATATTAAAAACTGCAAACCATAAATTAACATCAAGTTTAATAAACATTCTCTTAAACTAAATATAATGTAAAATACCTATTAATAATTTTATAATATTTGAAAATCAATATCCGCCCGCCACGAAGGGTTATTGTCCATGTCAGTAGGTTCATTCGAAGTTGAACCAAGGGTTTTCGCTGGCCGACGGCAAACATCAGCTGGCTGGCCAGGACTATCACGGATGCCGATTTTGATTCCACAAGCAGCAAGCATGCCGCTAGTGTACTTATTACGCACAAGTGGGAGGATCTTAGCACAATAGAGAACCACTCAAATTTCTCTACTCCAACTCGGCCTCAAACCCGGGTCTTTCGCGTGCTATGCAAGTGCTCGATCAACTAAGCCGCTTACTTTTATAATATATAAACTTAATTTTTGCTTAAAATAATTGAATGATTTGTTAAAATCCATACAATGATGACGTCCGAGGTTTATGAGTGAAACTGGTTAGGAAAGAAAATATATCAATATGTTTCTTCTTTCTTTGTAAGATGTTCTACAAAATAATATAAAGAAAGAAAGTTAGACATTATTATTATTATTATTATTATTATTATTATTATTATTATTATTATTATTATTATTATTATCATTATTATTATCATCATTATTATCATCATTATTCATCATCATTATATCATCATTATTATTATCATCATTATTATTATATATTATTATTATTATTATTATTATTATTATTATTATTATTATCATTATTATCATTATTATCATTATTATCATAATCATTATTATTATCATCATCATCATCATCATCATCATCATCATCATCATCATCATCATTATTATTATTATTATTATTACTTAATTATTATTATTATTTAGGAATTCACTGTCAGTTTTAGTTTTAATATATGTTTTACATTTCCTTTCCAATTTTCTAAAAATTTGCTTCTAATGTAAATAAATTTTCTTAATTTAATTCTTGAGAATAACTCACAGAGAAAGTAAGAAGCATAATTTTATTTATTTTCTAACCGGTTTCGTCCGTAAACCTTAGACGGACATCGTCCGAATTTGGATTCTTATAAATAAATAATTTTATTATTATTATTATTATTATTATTATTATTATTATTATTATTATTATTATTATTATTATTATTATTATTATTATTATTATTATTAGTTTATTTTTATTTTTCTTATTATTATCATTATTATTATTATTGTTATTATTATATATATAAAAAATATTATTATTATTACAATTTTATTATTATATTTATTATTATTATTATTATAGTATTATTATTATTATTATTATTATTATTATTATTATTATTATTATTATTATTATTATCTTTACTTAAAGCAATTTGGACGTTCCATTTACTTTATTTTCTAACTCATTTTCTGAAAAATTAAATTTTTTAGAATTTTTAAATAAAGTTTTATTTGCATTATTTTATTTCATTAATTTTATTCTTTCAGTTATTTGCTTACTTATATCTAATAAAAAAAAAAAAAAAAAAAAAAAATAAAAAAATAAAAAAAAAACGATATATATATATATATATATATATATATATATATATATATATATATATATATATATATATATATATATATATATATATATATATATATATATATATATATATATATATATATATATATATATATATATATATATATATATATATATATATATATATATATATATATATATATATATATATATATATATATATATATATATATATATATATATATATATATATATATATATATATATATATATATATATATATATATATATATATATATATATATATATATATATATATATATATATATATATATATATATATATATATATATATATATATATATATATATATATATATATATATATATATATATATATATATATATATATATATATATATATATATATATATAATGCGAAGAAGGAACTGTTAAATATCAACAATTCTCCTAGAGGGTTTACTTGGAATAAACAATTATATTTTAAATTAAAGTCTTTATTATTATTGTTATTATTATTATTATTATTATTATTATTATTATTATTATTATTATTATTATTATTATTATTATCTTTGCTATTTTTATTATTATACTATCAAGTATTATCAGTATATTATTATTATTATTACCACT
>SEYY01022896.1:62500-66191 GCA_009176605.1 Armadillidium nasatum | reverse complement strand
TTAAAAATCTTCTTACCTTTTAAGTTTCACCCCCTCCATACTATCCCAGGTTCAAACCTTAGTATAATAGCCAATTATACGCAAGCTTACCACCCAAAATAGCAAGAAGGAAATGTTTGAGGCATTATTGTAAACAATCTCACAGCACGTTGTAATATTAGAAGATTTTCAATTAAATATTGACTCGTGTAAGCTAATATAATAGTCTTATATAATTCTTATCTTAAATGTATTTTACTATTAGTAATTAATTTATAAGTAACAAATTTTCTGGTTTTGACATGCCAGAAATATCACTTCTTCTTTACAATAGATTAACATAAAGATTAAACTCTCAGCTATGAAAATAATATGATTATAACTCTTTTACTCCTCGCATGCGTCACTTGAGTCACTTTATAGTTACGAAATTTTTAACAATTAAAAGATTTTATATAAATAATTTTAACAAAATAATTAACTATAAATTGATAATTTCATCTTTTTAATTAATATTTTAACAATTTTATTACACTCCCCAAAGAGAGTTGCAGCTATGTTGCAAGTATTACAATAAGTTTATTTTTGATTTTATTAACTTGTCACATTTAACAGCAGCCTGTCTTTTAGATCTACCAATCACCAATTCTGACCTGTCTTTATCACCTTTAGGCACAGTTTCATCAGCAGAAGCAGAAACTCTTGAGGAGATGTCTTCTCATGAGATAAAGACATTTCCAAAGGATATAGATTATTTATAGAATGATGAGCTATTTGTCCATTACTTTGTTTAACTTTTACTGAACGTATTTTATTATCATGTCCTATTATTAATTCTAAAACTCTACCAGACATCCAGAATGGACGTGGTTTGATTCCAGATTTTATTAATACAATGTCATTTACCTTAATTATATTGTCCCAAGATGATTCATAAATTTTACTCATAGACTCCCTAAGACTTAATTAATAAATACTCTTCATACCAAAGTTGTTTAAATTTTTTCTTGTGTATCAAGAGTTTTTTCTAATGTTTTTTGTTTAGTCTCCTTCCAAACATTCATCTACTTCACTCCTTAAAATTAAGAGAAGAATTACAATTTAAACGCTTAAAAAAGAGTTTGGTGTTATAATTTCAATGTCACTAAACTCTGACCTATAAGTGAGTGGTCTAGAATTTATAGCATTTTTATAAATGACAGAGTGGTGAGCATTTCAAAATATGTTAATTTTGCTCGACCTATGACTTTATACATACAAGATTTAATTGTACGGATCTGCCTTTCATAAAATGCTCCTACCCAAGCAGAAAATAAAGGAATTTTTCACATGTTTTAATATTATTAGAATTTAACTCTTCCTTAAACTCATTGGACTCTAGAGCTTTAGATAGAAATTGGCACCTTTGTTAAATGTACGAGCGTTATCTGAGTATATGTAATCTGGGATGGTATAATGATTACAAAAGCGTTGAAATGCATAGTAGGAATGTTAGGTACACTCATGTCTGGAACTAGTTCTAGGTGTATAGCTCTTATATTACGACAAGTGAAAATTAAAATGAACATTTTATCAGTGGTGTTAGTGTTTTCATTTTTACAAACAAGTGACCAGTATAATCAACTCCAATGAATTTGAACGGAATTACCAATTTCATATGGTGCTTTGGGATATCAGTATATTTAGGATATTTAAAAGCTCTAACATTAATCTTTTTACATAAATTACACAAATTGAGAACCTTTTTTACTGCAATTCTACCTTTGGGAATCCAATACCCTTGATTCCTTATATGTGTTAACGTACTGTCAACACCTAAATGTTGAACTTTTTGATGGGACCTTAAAATCAAGAGGGTAGTGAAATAATGAAATCTAGATAAAATGACTGGATTATGTACATCATAATTAAAATAAGTGCATTTAGATATTCTTCCTTTTGATCTCAAAATTCCATCACTATCTAAAAATAGATTTAAGTTGTTAACTAACAATGGAATATAACTACTTTTAGGGTCTGATTTTAAAAATCCTATTTCCTTAGAATAACAAGAACTCTGTACACTTTTTATCCAATACATCAAAGCCTTTTTATTACATAATTTATATTACATAATATAAAAAATAAATACTTTGTAATATTCATAACTTTGTCAAAATTGGAATATTTATGAATATTTAGAATTTCATTATGATTAATCTGAAAATTAAAATTTATAAGTACTAAGACTCATGAATTTATTATCACTACTATCTATATTATTACATAAAACACTAGGATTAATGAATTTATCATTATTATTATGATTAGCAGTGAAATAATTTTTAATTTCAGGAGTTAAAGACAACAAGGGATATTTTGGCCCGGTTTTTAGATTTTTACTCAACCATATGGGTCCATGTAACCATAATTTAATATTATCCATGATTATTTTGTATGAAACACCTCTGGTTAACAGATCTGTTGGATTTTTATCTGTATGCACATAATGAAAATAAATACTTTATATTATATTTGGCCTTAATATTATGTATATGAGAAGAAACATCTTTTAAATTATTATATACATATTTTCCCTTAATTAACCTTAGGAATATTAATTACCTCAATGATACCATCATTCTGTTGCTGTTTAAATACCTTATCATATGCAGTTACTAGGTTTTGAGTTGTTAATTTGTTATATATCCTATTTAAAACCTTTAATGAAATATCAAAGTTAGAAGGAACTTGTTTGATTAACTCTTCCTTCCAAGGAAGCGTTACATAATAATGACCATCTTTAAAGAAATCCCCCTTTTAAATTTACTTACCATTACTGCATCATAATCTGACAAGTCATTATTATCATTTGATGAAATACCTACTGATTCCATGGAGAATAAATACTCCATACCATTAAAACAACTACCTGACATTATAGATACTAAATCTAGAGAAGGGAAAAATTGTAAAATGTCAGTACCCAGTAATGCTTGAATATAAAATTTATTATTGTCTCCCTCAGCATTAAATGAAGAATCAGCCAATGGAACACCTTGTCTTTTAAATTCAAGAATAGCCTCATTTACACCATCTACTTTGTAATTTAAATTAAATTTTTCATCTACTAAGAATGGCATGTTAAAAACATCCATATCTTAAGCTTAATACCTAAAAGCAGTTGTTTAAACTGGTTTTGTTCTATACCAATGAATGTTTGAATATTTAATTCCATCCCATATAGATTATCATAATCTGGAATAATATGATTTAATATATATTTAGATACATACGATCTTTGACTTCCTGTATCTATTATACTTCTCACAGTCACCTTTTTATTGCCTCTTATTAAATCAAATGAAATAGTTGGCAACATATAAACTCTGTCTGCTTGTTGTTGAAATGATATGCAAAGAATATTTACAGTATCATTTTTAGTTTCATTTGCCTCAATTTTTGGTCAAAATGCAGTACATAAGTTTAAAACTTTAGCCCCTTCTACTCTTTGAGCAACAGTTCTATACTTATCACATTTGTACAATGAATGATTTTTAAGTTGACATAGTTTAAATACATTATTCATTTTGTTATTACTAGGTTCACCTTTTGCATCATTATTTTTAGATTCTTTGACATGATCAAGATTTGTATTAAAATTTTGCAATGAATTTGATTTAAAAGAATTTTTAAAATGAAAATTACTTTTAGGCTTAACTGAAGGAATATC
>SEYY01022896.1:47500-57500 GCA_009176605.1 Armadillidium nasatum | reverse complement strand
GTTATGATGGTGTGTATGTGTTTGATTAGTGGTGTTTTTTATTTGCAATAGGTGGAATGGTTCTGAATATGTTACTATTGTATTGGGCAGGGGATGATGGAGGTAATTTTAGACGGTGTCTTGTGCGGTCTTGTAGGGTATATTGACAATAGTGTGATATGTCTAGGGTGTTTGTGTAGAATTATGTTCCAATCATGTTTATTTGAACACAGATCGGGAGTATATTTGTTTCTTCGTGTAAATGCTGGATTGGAGTGGTTCTAGTGCAACCTGTGGTGATTCGAAGAGAGGGTTTTTTTTTTAATTTCAATGTGTTTGAGTGAAGTGGACGAGTACCAGGCTGGAGATGCGTAATTAAGTGTTGGTCTGATGAACTGTTTCTATGCTATGAGGAGGGTAGTTAGTTCGTTACTGAAGTTGTTTTGTGACAGTGTTCGAATGATGTTTAATTTCATGTTTGCAGTGTTGGTTATGTTTTGGATGTGTTTTGAGAAGGTGAAGTGCTTGTCATATGTGAGGCCTAGGATCTTTGGAAATTTATTTAAAGAATAAGGGTGTTATTTAGTTTTACGTGGGGATGGAGGGAAGATTGGTGTCTATCGGTAATAATAAGAGTGATTGAGGATTTTTTTGGGGAAGCTGTCATTCTGTTTCATTTTAGCCATGTTTCCAGTTGTTGAATGTATGATTGAGTGAGTGTGGTGGTTTTCGGTATGGAAGGGTTTTGTATCGTAATGGATATGTCGTCGGCATATGTTATTAGCTTTATATCTAGGATTTATGGGGTGGGTAGGTCTGCTGTGTACAGGTTAAATAATAGAGGGGATAGGATGGGTCCTTGTGGGACGCCATTTCTTAGTTTTACTGTTTTTGAAAGATGGTTTTTATTGGAGACTTGGGTGTACGATCGGAGAGGAAGTTGGAAATCCATTTTTTATAATTTGTTAGGTATAGGTGAGTGCCGGATTTTTTGTATGAGGTTATGTTTAGGGACTGTATCAAATGCTTTGTTGATGTCGATGGCAATGAGTACGGTCCTGTGAGATGGTTTTTTGTTGAGGCCATTTATTATGTTTTGAGAGATAGTGGCGAGGGTCGTGGTGGTTGAGTGGAATTTCTTGAATCCGTGTTGAAATTGTGGGGTTTGCATGAGTGGTTGGATTTTTGAATGAATGAGTTTTTTTAAAAGTTTGCATAGTGTGGATAGGAGGGAGATCGGGTGGTATGAAGATGGGAGGTTTGGGTCTTTCCTAGGTTTTAGTTTGGGGTAATTATTGCCTTCTTCCATATTGCGGGAATGAAGTTGTAATTGTAAGATTTGTTGTATATATGGGTTAGGTATGTTGTAGCTATGAGTCCTAGGTGTTTTAGATGTAAATTTGAGATGCTTTCTGGGCCTGTAGCTGGGGAGTTTTTGAGTGTTTTGATTCCCTGGGTGGTGTCCTGGTAAGACAAGGGTGGGTTTGGACTGTGTTCTAAGTGTGTTTGTTTGAGCTGTCGGATTATTTTCCTATTGTTGTTGTGTGTGGGTTTATAGGAGATGTTTGAGTAGTGCTGAGCGAGGATATTGCAGTGTTGCTTGGGTGAAGGAAGAGTGTTTTTGTTTTCCTTTAAGGCTTCGTTTAGTGTTTGAGGATTGTTTAGGGAGTTGTGTAGTCGTTTGATTACCTGCCATGTTCTTTTAAAGTTGTGGTTTGTTAGGTTGCTTTGTAGGTATTCTTCGAACTTGTTTATTTTGTGATTTGATATTAATGCTTAGATTTGTACATTTAGGGTGTTTAGTTCCATTGTGATGTTTGCTGTGTGTGATCTATGTTGTCGGAGTTGGTTTCTTTGCTTTATAAGGTTGCAGATTTCTGGTGTAAGAGAGGGGTTGAAGTGTTTCCTGTAGCCCTTGGGTATGAATAAGTTTTTATTTTGGTGAAGGAGTTGATGACTGAATGCAGAGAATGTGTGTTGGTTATTTCTTGTTGAGTTAAATGTGTTTCTATGTGGTGAGTGAAGTTTGGCCAGTTTGCTTTTTTATAATTTGTAAATTCTGTTGTTTTCTTGGGGTATATGTGTTTTAACGACTGTGTATTTGATTATTATGGGGATATGATCGGTTGTGAGGTCTATTTCTGTTTTCCATGTGAGGTTTGTATGGAGGGATGGTGACGAGAAGGTTATGTCAGGAGATGATGGAGATTGATTGGCTTGTTGGGGTAGTCGGGTAGGTAGTTTTTTTTTGTTTAAAATGTTTAATGTTTCCAGTGTATCTAAGATGTGTGTCTCTCTGGGGTCTGTTGGGTAGTCTTTGTGCCATGCTGTGTGGTGGGCGCTGAAGTCGTCTCCTATGATTAGGTTGGGGATTGTGTTCAGAGGTGCTAGATTTGGTTTATAATTGTTTGGAAAGTATACTGATGTAGGATGGGGGATGTAAATGTGTATGTGTTGTGTTTATTCTGTATGTGTTGTTGTTGACTAAGATTTTGAAAGATTGTAAGTTCAGAAAGGGATCGTTTATTATGTTTGTTACTCAGTAGTTGTATTATGGTACATTATATTGTTTGTTATTAGTGTCAGTAGTGTGAGATTTATTGGTTATTTGTTGGTGTATATGGAGTCATATCCGTAGAAAGGAGTTTTGGGGGTGTTAGTTGGAGAGTGAGCTTCTTGGATCAGAGCTATGTCAATATTATATTTGGAAAAGAATGTCTATATTTCTGATTTTTTTTTTTTTTTTTTTTTTTTTTGTGCAGGGCATTAACGTTTATCAATAGAATTTTGATTTGTGTCTTATTTTGGTTTTTATTTGTTATGACTGACGTTGTTGGGGGGTTGCAGATTGAACAAGTCCATGTGTGGTTTTGACAAGGTAGTGTTTTGAATGGGGAGCATTTGATTTTGTGGATCCATTTGTTGCAATTTGTACATTTGATAGAAGGGTGATTGTTTTTAATTTGTTTAGTGCATATGGGGGAAAGGAATCTGATTGGACCAGTGTTTTAGGTGAATGTCTCCGGCTTGCTGCAGTAGGGGAGTGACTGCCGAATTGTTACCTCTGTTATGAATGAAGAAAGATAGTGTAAGGTTGGTGAATAGAGTGTGTGAGATCAATTTTGTAAGGCGGAACAGGGAAGACCTTTCCGCAATGATCCGCTTCCGCGAGTAGGTCTTTTTTCGAGCTATGGCAGCTGATATGCTGCAAGGGTTGCTCCCCCGCTTGTGGGGGCACATTCGCAACTTTCTATGTTGTCGAGAGCACCACGTGAAAGCAGTTCGAGTCACTCCTTATATGTATATATATATATATATATATATATATATATATATATATATATATATATATATATATATATATATATATATATATATATATATATATATTCATATGTTTTTTACCTTTCCCGACAAGTTGGCCTGTTCCTTAATTTCGAATTCCACCTCTCATATAGAAAAATCGGGGGGAGGTTTACAAAGTTCCCCGCGACACTTGTCAAGGGGCTTACTACGGAGAAACCATAAAAACTCTCAATACACGCATTGAACAACATAAGGCTGACATCAGGAGGTATAACCATAGTAATGCAATATTTCTTCATATTACTCAACAACATGCAATAAATTGGAATAAATACTAAATTTATTTTTTCTTCCAATTCAAAAAACCTCAATAGACTTGTGGAGTCTTTCTTTATAAAATATACTAAAAATTTTAATATTTCTACAGGTTTCTTTGAAATTGATAGCGTAGTTGGAAATTTTTTGAAATCCATTTTCAAAAAATATCTTCCTACGCCAGCCACCCCAAGTTAGTTTGTTTTTATTAAATTTTGAAAACCAGAATTTATCGTACTTCCTACGTGTTAAAAAGTCTCCACTCTCCTATTTCTTCTTATTTGTGTCTCCGATGAGGGAACGATAGATTTAGTTCCGAAACGTCAGACCGTTTTTCTTTTCAATCTTTATCTTTGTTATGCTCTTTTTTAATCTTCTTTGTTACCTCATTTTAGTGTTTTACTTTTTACTCTTTTAATCTAGTGGTTTAAAAATTAAATTTGATATATAATTAGAACACGAGAGGACTAGTGTTCTTTAAATTATAAAATATATTCGACAAACCATGAACTTTCAAAATTTAAATTTACGTAATACCTTTAACTTATATCCTAATTCTCGTTTCCATTTTCGCACGTATGAAATCAAAAAAAGAGAAGCCTTACGTAGAAAAGAGGCAAAAAAGTTTTTACATGTTTAAAGGAAAAAGTTATTCCAAAGACCTTAATCCCTACGTCGTATAACAACTTTAAACAAGAACCATTCCCGAAGATTTTCCAACTTATTTTGCAAAATCGTATAGACCATAGTATAAGTATTACTTAGTACAATTAAGATATACGGAATTTATCTGCTTATTTGCATGACCTTGAAATGTTTTGTAGTCTTAGCTCCGCCTATTTTCAAACAAAAGTATTAAAAGCTACTTTGCTACATATGACGTATAAGTGACGTCATAAAACCTGGTGCCTATTTTACTATAATATATATAATATATATATATATATTATATATATATTATATATATATATATAATATATATATTATTTTACTTTTATATATAAAAAAAAAAAAATTTTTATTAAAAAAAAAAAAATAAAAATATAAAAATTATTATATATTATATATATATATATATATATATATATATATATATATATATATATATATATATATATATATATATATATATATATATATTAATGCTAATAAAATTATAATGGTTTTATTTTTATTATACCAAAAAATCAAGATGATTTATTAATTAAAAGCCAATAAAATATAAAATTGTATTATATATATATAATATATATATATATATATATATATATTATATTATATATATATATATATATATATATATATATATATATATATTATATCGATAAATAATGGGAAATACAAAACATAATCTGGTACAGTTTTTAAATTTGGAAATTTGGCAACGCTTTTCTTGACATTTTTGTTTTTGTTTAAATTTCAAAGAAACCTGATTTATGATTGGTCATGAAAACAAAAACTATCTGTTATTGGAGTCGGGCAATCTAATGACGTAAAAAAATAATTAATATTTGATTTCAATAATAAGCATTATTTTACATATTATTTCTACAAAAAAGATTTAATTAGATTTTAAATGATTAAAAGAAATACAATTTGCTTCTTGAGGGTGTTTATTAAAAAAAAAAAAAATAGGCATACACAAAAAGTTCATCACTCTCAATCAGAAAATTATAACATTTATTAATCCTACTAAGTAATACTTATACTATGTATAGACTCCATAAATCATGAAATTAATTTCCTTTTTACATTATGTAAAATTCAATATACAATACTTCAAGAAACTTTACCATATTACATTTTCAAGTCTGGTATCGGCCTTGTTAACTCTTACGTGCGGCGTAATTTAAATCGCTATAAATTACATTTAACTGATAAACTTGCACAGCTCTGTAAAAATTCTATATGGACAACATTTTCTAACTCCAATCTTATTACGAATATGTCAGGCTATCAACTCAATAACAATGAAATTAAATTGCTTGGTCTAGGCTTGGGTTTCTCTCCTGTTACATCATCAATTAGCAAACTACACATTTTGTCCTCGTTTAACGAGAACAAGTCCATATTGCCTATAATTGCAAAAAAGCTCCAAACTAGCGATTCGCATTTCCCCAAACGTTTACACCTTGCCATTCAAAGTTTAAAATGTAATAAAAATATCATTGTTCACCGGGCTGATAAGGGTGCTGGTGTTGTAATTTTAAATTACCGAGATTATATACACAAAGCCGAACTTATGCTTAATGATGTCGCCACATAAGAAAAATTAAATGGTAATCCTTTAAACTCTCAAACTTACATTTTTAAAAACTCCGTAAAAAATCTTCTCCCCTGCAGATTTATAAACAACTCGCCGTCCATAATCCAACACTCCCGTATTTCTATGGCATTCCTAAACTCCACAAAAATGGTGTCCCATCTTCGTCCCATCATAGCTTGTAGTAACGATAATTTTTCGAAACTTAACAAATGGCTCACCAAATCGCTTTCTCCGTTGCTAGGTACCATCTCCTCTTCCCACATAAAAAACACCCTACATTTTAAAGAAAAAATTGGCAATAGAATTTCTCATGACCACTCCCTTATTAGTTTTGACGTAACAAGCCTATTAACTAATGTCCCAATTCCCCAATTTTTGGATTTCCTCACTCAAAAATTACTCAATACTGAACTCCCCATCCCACTTCCCAATTTCGTTAAATTAATCGAGATTTGTATGAGGCAAAACGTTTTCACATTTAATAATAAATATGATCGACAAATTTTTCGGTACAGGCATGGGAAACAGCCTCAGCCCAATAATTGCAAATTTATATATGGAATTTTATGAAACAAGACTTATAACCACACTCCCTCTATATAACAATATCCACTGTTGGTTTCGTTATGTTGATGACATTTTAGCCATAATTCCAAATGATTTTCCCGTGCAACAATTTCTAAAGCAAATGAATAGCTTAGTCGATTCTATCAAATTCACCTATGAGACTCAAAATAATAACAACATCCCGTTCTTGGATTTCCTTATATGTCAAAATGATACCAACCTTTTCTTCAAAATCTATAGAAAGCCCACCTCCTGCAATCAGCTCCTGCACTCTTTTTCCGATCATCCCAATTATATAAAACAAAACATCATTTTCAATAATTTTTCCGGGCTCTATGATTTACAGATCCCTATTTTTGGATGAAGAAATCACTTTTATATTTCACCAGTTCCTTTCCATGGGATATACGCATCATTTCCTCTCTAAGCAGCACCATAAGGCTTCATCCCATTTTTATAATAACAATAATCCAGAACCTCGCTTCCAACTTTCTAATAAACTTATATTACCTTATGCAGAATCCATTGCTTCTATGAGGTTTTCCTTGAAATCTTCATATAATATTTATATTGTTTTTACCTTTCCCGACAAGTTGGCCTGTTCCTTAATTTCGAATTCCACCTCTCATATAGAAAAATCGGTGGGTTTTACAAAGTTCCCTGCGACACTTGTCAAGGGGCCTACTACGGAGAAACCATAAAAACTCTCAACACACGCATTGAACAACATAAGGCTGACTGACATCAGGAGGTATAACCTATAACCATAGTAATGCAATATTTCTTCATATTACTCAACAACATGCAATAAATTGGAATAATACTAAATTTATTTTTTCTTCCAATTCAAAAAACCTCAATAGACTTGTGGAGTCTTTCTTTATAAAATATACTAAAAATTTTAATATTTCTACAGGTTTCTTTGAAATTGATAACGTAGTTGGAAATTTTTTGAAATCCATTTTCAAAAAATATCTTCCTACGCCAGCCACCACAAGTTAGTTTGTTTTTATTAAATTTTGAAAACCAGAATTTATCGTACTTCCTACGTGTTAAAAAAACTCCACTCTCCTATTTCTTCTTATTTGTGTCTCCGATGAGGGAACGATAGGTTTAGTTCCGAAACGTCATACCGTTTTTCTTTTTAATTTTTATCTTTGTTATGCACTTTTTTAATCTTCTTTGTTATCTCGTTTTAGTGTTTTACTTTTTACTTTTATAATCTAGTAGTTTAAAAATTAAATTTATTATATATTTAGAACACGAGAGGACTAGTGTATCTTATATATATATATATATATATATATATATATATATATATATATATATATATATATATATATATATATATATATATATATATATATATATATATAATATATATATATATAAATAAGATCAAATTATTTCGTTACGTAGTGCAGACAATATTAGTTTAGAAAACAGGCTGCCTCTATTTAGGTGAACTTTTCTAATTTGCATATCTCATTACCATGAAAAGCATATTTTCATGCCGTAATTTTCAGTTTTGCCAAAATTTTCCAATTTTTCAACTTAGTGAACATGAAACAACGAGTTTTCCACCTCTGGAAATTGAACCAGCGTAATTCCACTCCTGTTGTGTCTTTCAATTTTTCATTTCATTATCAAGCGCATTGGTATTGTTTGAATACTTTAAAGAAAATGAATTTGCTTTCAATTTGTTTTCAATTTCTGCACATTCATCCTAGTCTTTTTTACCTCACATTTAGTCCATAGAATTAATATATAAATAAAAAAGTCATAATTAATGACTTGGTAAATTTATTTGTTTTTCCCATTTGTCAGCTTTATTCCTTTTTATCTCATTTCGATTTTATTATGGTAGTTTACTGTCCTTTTTTCAAGAAGAAAAAGGGAAAAAACAAGCGCACACATGCACAAACTTATACATACATATATACATATATATATATATATATATATATATATATATATATATATATATATATATATATATATATATATATATATATATATATATATATATATATATATATATATATATATATATATATATATATATATATATATATATATATATATATATATATATATATATATATAATATATATATATATATATATATATATATATATATATATTTATATATATATATTATATATATATATATATATATATATATATATATATATATATATATATATATATATATATATATATATATATATATATATATATATATATATATATATATATATATATATATATATATATATATATATATATATATATATATATATATATATATATATATATATATATATATATATATATATATATATATATATATATATATATATATATATATATATATATATATATATATATATATATATATATATATATATATATATATATAGACAAACGAACGAAAATGTGAGGGAGGGTTTATATAAAGATTTAAGATTCAAAATCGCCATAATTTACAGGATATAAATAGAATTTTAGAGCATAAATAAAATTGATTTCTTTTGTCAAAAAGAAAAAATTTCCATAAAAAATTGCTGATAAAAAAAGATGTTTTCAAAAGTAGGTGAAAGAAGATCGGAGAACGAAATATTTATTTTTGTTATTTTGAAAAGAAAAAAGAAAATAATCGTTCCTAAAATTACAGAAAATAAAAAATAATCGGAAATATTAAAGAAGTCGGAAAAGTTATATCAAATGCAGTAATAAAAGAAGCTTACTGAGAAATGAGAGAGCGAACGTAGTTACAATGAAATATTGCTTAATGGATGGAAAAAAACAGTGTTGCCAAATATAAAATTTCCGTTCTAATGGAAGGGAGGTTAAAAGACCGTGCCAAATTTAAAATTCGCATATTAAAGCATACTGTATTCTTATATTGGAATTTAACCTGTCAATTATTATTATTATTATTATTATTATTATTATTATTATTATTATTATTATTATTATTATTATTATATTATTATTATTATTATTATTATTATTATTTTATTATTATATTTATTATTATTTATTTTATTATTATTATAAATTATTATTATTATGTTATTATTATTATTATTATTATTATTATTATTATTATTGCTTTAATTATTTGTAATGTTGCATTTGTTTTTTACATAATTTCTTTGGTAGTTGATATTAATCAACATAAGTATTAATTTATTTTTAATAATTCCAAGTTTTTAAAAGTATAACATTTGTTGCCATCCTAAATTGAATAATAATAAAATAATTTTTATCAATTTTTTAATTATTTTTATTATTATTATTTTATTATTTATATTATTATTATTATTATTGTTTATTATTATTATTATTATTATTATTATTATTATTATTATTATTATTATTATTATTATTATTATTATTATTATTATTATTATTATTATATTATGATTATTATTGTTGCTACTTAATTGGTATAAATACTATTTTTCGTAATATGGTTACTTTTATTACTTTTATAGTACTTAAGAAATCAGTTGAACTTAGGATTAAGGAAACTCTGTATTATAAGTTTACCATAATATT
>SEYY01022896.1:32500-40000 GCA_009176605.1 Armadillidium nasatum | reverse complement strand
CTCATTAGACTCTAAATCCCTCTTATGAGCTGAAGAGAAACCAACCAACGTAAATTACAATATCAAATATACACCTATGCCCGAATGCACACACTCACATATAAACATAGATAAATGATGCTACGAATTAGACCTCTTAATTATTACTCATTCCATTTGTTTAGGAGAATTATTTGTGTGGGTTTGCTAATAGTATTTGGGATATTTCGAAATATTTAGAGTTGGATATTTGATCAAGCACGTTACATATTATTTTGTAAAAAAATGAGAATATTTTTTTATTTTTTTTATTTACATCCATTTTTTTTTTTTTTTAAATATATCTGTAAGGATTGGAATTTTAAATTGTTTGAGAATATAAGAAATTTAATATCTATTTTCATAAAAGGAATAATCATATTATATTTAATGTTGAAATTTAAAACTCAAGATTTAAAAAAACGTAAAAGAAATTTGTTTGTAAAGGGTAAATATTAGTCAGAGTAATATTTTCAGTCTGTTGATGTGAAGGCATAAAACAGTAAAACTTATAAAATAGGTTTGTTTGGGAAGTAGAATGTTGATGAGAGATTATTGATAATAATATTCGTTCAATTAATCTTAGAGGTTTGATTTTTTCTTAGTAATGTATCAATTAATTGATAAGAAACTGCAAAGGTATGAGGGTTACCAATATTTAAAAGTTCATTTATTGTTGCAAGTTCTACTGCAGTAAATTGAAGTTCTTATCACTTACACAAAATAAACTACATATATATATATATATATATATATATATATATATATATATATATATATATATATATATATATATATATATATATATATATATATATATATATATATATATATATATATATATATATATATATATATATATATATATATATATATATATATATATATATATATATATATATATATATATATATATATATATATATATATATATATATATATATATATATATATATATATATATATATATATATATATATATATATATATATATATATATATATATATATATATATATATATATATATATATATATATATATATATATATATATATATATATATATATATATATATATATATATATATATATATATATATATATATATATATATATATATATATATATATATATATATATATATATATATATATATATATATATATATATATATATATATATATATATATATATATATATATATATATATATATATATATAATATATATATATATATATATATATATATATATATATATATATATATATATATATATATATATATATATATATATATATATATATATATATATATATATATATATATATATATATATATATATATATATATATATATATATATATATATATATATATATATATATATATATATATATATATATATATATATATATATATATATATATATATATATTATATATATATATATATATATATATATATATATATATATATATATATATATATATATATATATATATATATATATATATATATATATATATATATATATATATATATATATATATATATATATATATATATATATATATATATATATATATATATATATATATAATATATATATATATATATATATATATATATATATATATATATATATATATATATATATATATATATATATATATATATATATATATATATATATATATATATATATATATATATATATATATATATATATATATATATATATATATATATATATATATATATATATATATTGTTGCTCATAAGTCTAATACTTTTCGAACCTTGATTAAATATTGAACATTCTCCTGAAATAAATTCCTTTTAGATGATGAAAGTTTAATTTTAGTTTGTTGCGGTCAGTAGATGAGCGGCGATATTGTCGACTCTGAGACGCCGGGGTAAAGCTCCAGTGGGTCGGCCCACGTTCCTATTTGACCCATAGCCCCACCTCTCCACCCCTTTACCCCACTCAACTCCAAATAAATTTAAATAACTGAAAATGATTAAAAAATATTTATAAATAATAAAAATAATTAAAAATACCTGAAAATAATTTAAAGCAGAATGAAAAACAGAAAAAGTCTTACGGATAGGACAGATCATTGAGGAACACCATTATTAATTGATCAAAATTATGAAAGGTAGCCGTCAACAACAGCTGTTGTAAAACAATGGAGATGGAAATTAGTGAGAAGGCTACAGAGAAAGGATATATTCGAATGGGGAAAGTTTAAAAATTAAACCTTTGTGCCAGACTCTATCGAAATCTTTCGATATGGCCAGCGCAACAGCAAAAATTTCACCGAAATATTAAAGAAAGGAGGACCAAAAATCAGAGAGAAGGGAAATAAGATAACCAGTAAAGCGTTTTTTACGAAAGCCATACTGTCGATCAGAGATAAGATTAGAAGAACTGAGATGTTTCTAAATCTTCCGGTTAAGAATGGATTCAAAATCTTTAAAAATAACGGAGGTAAAGAAATGAGATGATAGTTAGAGGATATTTCATCTGCACAGGCTGCATGAGAGCATATTTCCATCAAGTATGGAAAGTTGAAGTAGAAAGACGTAGAACGAAAATAGTTTGCCAGGGTAGGGTGCAAACTCGGAAGCACAAGTTTTGAGAACCACAGGAGGAATAACATCAGAACCGAACGCCTTCTCATGTTTTTAGAAAAAATTACAATGTTAGTCATAAATGAGATAAAGGGGGTTAAAGGATTAGGAACAGCTCCAGAATCGTCAAAGGTTGAAATAGAGGCAAAAGTTTGAGAGAAGAGATCAGCTTTAGAGGAAGGGAAAACAGTAGTTGTACCGTCAGAAGATACTAAAGGAGAGAAAGAGAAGGAAACAAAGAGTTGACATTATTTTGCAAAATGCCAGAAAAGGCGTGATGAAGAAGAACCAGAATGATTATCAGGTTTTAAATGAGAAATGAGTGTTTGGTTTGCGAAGAATAGATTTTTCACAATTCCGGGATGGAGTATAAGTGATGATATATATATATATATATATATATATATATATATATATATATATATATATATATATATATATATATATATATATATATATATATATATATATATATATATATATATATATATATATATATATATATATATATATATATATATATATATATATATATATATATATATATATATATATATATATATATATATATATATATATATATATATATATATATATATATATATATATATTGCTTTTATTTGGTTGTTGTTCTCCCCTGTATGGAGTATGCTTCACACATTTCAGGTGGTTCCACTCGTGCAACCCTTTTCGTCTTATCCACGTTTTAGCTATCATTAACTTTTCTCCAGTTTCTTTTTTTCCATCGAATAATTGCGTCACACTCTATACTATCTTCTGAACTCTCTATTAGCATTCCTCCCTTCTCTGAGAATGGGTCGGGCAACAACGTCTTTTTAAACAGTTTCATCCTTTCTCTGTCCAACTATCTGACCCCAGACTTAACAGCTGTGCTCAATCTTTCATGTTTTCTTCTGGTAATGTATGGAACACACTCACTTTATCTTCTTTTCTAACTTCCTTTGATTAGCTCACTTTCAAGTGCTGTGTATCGGGACATGTCAGCCATTAATTGACCACGATTCCTACATTCCTCAAACTCTTTTGAAAATATATATATATATATATATATATATATATATATATATATATATATATATATATATATATATATATATATATATATATATATATATATATATATATATATATATATATATATATATATATATATATATATATATATATATATATATATATATATTATTTTTTTTTTTTTTTTTTTTTTTTTTTTTTTTTTTTTTTTTATTTTAATTATTATTTATTATTATTATTATTATTATTATTATTATTATTATTATATATATATATATATATATATATATATATATATATATATATATATATATATATATATATATATATATATATATATATATATATATATATATATATATATATATATATATATATATATATATATATATATATATATATATATATATATATATATATATATATATATATATATATATATATATATATATATATATATATATATATATATATATATATATATATATATATATAATAAATTTTTAATTAAAAAAGCTCAAACCATTTTATTTCAGAAATATTTCAAACTCGGATTAAAATATTTTTAAGAAAAGAATTTTTATGAAAAGAATGCTAAAATTTTTGAAATTGTTTTATTTGAACGAAATGTGTTTTCTCTGTTGCTATTTGCTTCAATTGCGAGTATTTTTATTATTGTTAATATTGTAATTATTGTTATTACTTTTACTACTAAGATTATTTGTAGTAGTTGTAATAATGATAAAATTAGTAGTAGTAGTAGTAGTAGTAGTAGTAGTAATAGTACAGTTGATCAAGTTTGCTTTGTTAGTATCAGCTATTGTAGTGAATGTAACGTAAATAATAGAGATAGAGGTTCTCAAAGACTATATTAAATATTGGTAATAATAAAGTTGTAGAGTGAATATTATTTGGGTGAGCAGTAGTTGGATAAGCTGGATTAGTTGGATATAGTTGGAATTCTTGGCAAATCAAACCTATCTATTACCTATTACTTGTCTAGTGTAAAATAAGTTTCTAATTTGCTTAATGTAAAGTAATAATTTTTTATGTTGCTATGTAGAATAATTTTTAAATTTCATAAGCACATATCATTATTATAGATAAATAAATAGTCCAGTTTATGTACCAAACTCAAACTTTAGAGAAATTATCAAACAGGGATTATATGTCATTTCAATTACGGTATAAAAAACATTGTTATAAATTTATTCAGAAATATTGCTATTTCCATGACATTATGTAGAGAAAAATTTTACATGAAGCTTTAGTAGATGGGTAAAATGTTGGAATAAAAATGATAAAGTAAAGTCTGATAATACTTCCAGATCACTGATAATGTCAGTGCTCCGTAGCGACAGGGTTAGGTAACCTAATACTAAGGGAGCAACATGAAGCAATCCAATAAACAACTTGAAACATGAAACGGAAAAAAATTAAAGATTATGTCCCAGTGGTACCAAAAAATTAATAATTAAACTTTCACTCCAACAATAATTTATATAACATGGAGAGAAAAATTAAAATAAGTAATAGCGTCTACCCTCAATATATCAATACATATAAACCCAATATTTATTTACTTTTAACAGAAAGCTTATCAAAGTTTCAGATTGTGAAATCTGGATCCCTGAACCAATTGCAATTGATTTCAAAAAAGCCTGAATTGAAGATATTCTTTTCCCACAAAAATATGTCTTTTGTGAGGAGTGGGAAGAACCAAATATTCTTGTTTTTTTCATTAAAAATCATCGATTACGAAACAGTAAATTACAATGAATTGCTTTTTTTAAAAGGAAACTAAGTATATGAAAGTAAAAACATATCTAGAACATTTTCTGGCTACTTTTATAAGGAAGGAAATTTTCAGATCTTCCTTTCTTTCATTTGAATTATTTGACACCTTACCTCGAATCATTACTGAACGATTAGTGCAAGTGTAAGTGTCAAATTAAATAAGAATTTTCACCTATTTAACCAATTTTACAATTTTTAATAAAATTGGCATAAAATTAAAATTTTCATGTTTTAAAAATGACTTTTAAGATTTAAGATTTTTGCCCAATGATATATTAAATTATATATTAGGTTTATAATGGTATCTACATAATGTTTTTATTATTATTATCATCATTATTTTTATTATTGTTATTATTATTATAATTATTACTAATATCATTATTATTTCTCATTATTATTATTTTTATTATTATTACAATTATTGTTATCATTATTGTTATTATTTTATTTTTATTATTATTTTTATTACTTAAAATTATTTATTAAATATTTATTATTTATTTGCTTAGTTATCTATGCATTATTATTATTATTACCATTCTGCTATTATTGGTTATCATTTACTTGTTAATTTTTTACTATTATTTATTATTAGTATTTATTATTTATTGCTTTTATTTATTATTTATTTTTATTATTAATTATGATTAATTATTACCGTACATAATTATATATTATTCTTACTATTATATTATGTTTTATTATTATTACTTATTTTCGTTTCTTATTGAATAATATAGTTTTTAATTGTTCATTATTTTTTTTATTAGTATCATAATTATTTATTATTTATTTTAATTAGTAGTATTAGCAGTAATAATAATAATGATAATAATGATAATTAAAATAACAGTAGTAGTAAAAATAGTAGTAGCACACTAATAAAATATGTAAATATTTTTTTTTTTATATTTTCAACCAAATTGCTTCTATTGTTTCTTAAAATATGTTCTTCTAAAGGGAATATAAAAAAGAAATTCTTTTGTTTAAATCTTTGTCAATAAAAGAAACAATCCAACTCAAAGAGGCACCCCTGATTCGAATTAAATCCAAAGAAAGGACGTACAGTTCCCCTGTGGGTCCAAAAAAGGTATGGAGTTGAAGATATTTCTCTCAAAGTTGCTTCCTTGAATTTCTTTTCTGAAAATGATGGAAGAAAAGAGCTGTTTAGATGTGAGAAATTTTACTTTGTTCTTTAAGATTTTTTTTGTTTTGTTTGTTTTTTGTTTAAAGAAATAGTGAAGAATAACTTAATATCAGAAATTTTTTTTAAAAAAAATAAAAAAATGGTTAAATTTAGTATTTTAGTCAAATTTTATTTTTTATTTTTTATTTTTTATTTTTTTTTTAAATTTAACTTGAAATAGACGGGATTGGGAGAGGGAATTCGAAATACTGAACAAAATTAGAACTTCAAGAGTGGACTATGAAAAGTGGCAGAATTGGAATTTATCTTTCTAAATTAAAAACGAAATGAAAGAATATTCTAAGGGGAATATATAATTTTAAAATTTGAGCTAATTGAACAGTAGTGAAAGCCATTTTATTATTATTATTATTTTTATTATTATTATTTTTATTATAATTATTATTATTATTATTATTATTATTATTATTATTATTATTATTATTATTATTATTATTATTATTATTATTATTATTATTATTATTATTATTATTATTATTATTATTATTATTATTATTATTATTATTATTATTATTATTATTATTATTATTATTATTATTATTATTATTATTATTATTATTATTATTTTTATCATTATTTTTATTATTTCTGTTATTATTATTATTATTATTATTATTATTATTATTATTATTATTATTATTATTATTATTATTATTGTTATAATTATTGTTATTATATTAATATATCATTATTATTATTATGCATCTGTTATTGTTACAAATTATTATTACAGATACTACTGCAGATTATATTATGCTACATATCTTATTGATTTTATCTTTACTATTATTTATCAATTTTATTAT
>SEYY01022896.1:17500-22500 GCA_009176605.1 Armadillidium nasatum | reverse complement strand
TACCCACAAATTTTAAAAGCCAGTTTTTAATGATCTAGTGAAAGGAAAATTTCATGTACGCTTAACCGATACTGTGCAAATCTTATCTAACTGATAATAAGGTGAAAACTTAATTTATTTGACGGCAAAAGCATATCAAAGAAACGCGAACGTAAAATTGATCAGTAAGATACGTAATTAAGTAATTAAAAGTGAAATTGCAAATGCTATCAGAGGATAAATAAGTAGTGCCGATATGGACAGCTGATTGGTAGAAATTTGTGACGGCAAACAGGAAATTATGACAGTCTGGTTGTTCTCTTCGATTTTACGAAGACTGAAAATGAGGTCAGGAAACTCCAAAAGTTATACTTGATGTATGATAGTTTTGCTCTTGATAATTAACTTCACAAATATTCAAGCTCGTGTTTCATTAGCTTTGGTTTGAGGATACCTTTAAAGCGAACTAAGTGATTTTATAAAAGCAAATGTCTTCGGGTAATCAATCAAAAAAATACAACAGCCTCTTAGTTCGCGAGGAACAATTCGTAATTTGGCGTTTGTTTTTTAAATCTCAATAATTTGCTGGATTGATACGCTCTTCCCCATGGAGTTCTCTTTCCTTTGACCTGAAGTTTATAGGCAAAAAACACATTTAATTAAAAACGTATTTTAAACACCTCCAATGAGGTTCTACATTGAAAATATTTGCTACGATAACTTTACAGTATGTACAGTTCACATTACTAACAAGAACTTGAGTTTCGTTTGATCATTCACCAAAGGTTCAGGCGGTACATGAAAGAACTTCTGAAAAGAAAAGACATTTAAAAGACAAGGTATCTGACAATTAAATTTTAATTTTATATCTAGCTTTATTTAAGCCAAAAATTTAATGTTTTTTTTTTTTTAAAAATTAACAAATAAATAAACATACATAAATACTTACAAACAAATAAACAATAACAAATAAATAAATAAACATACATAAATACTTACACACTATGTATGCATGAAATCATTTTTTAGACATCATGCATTAAAAAGATTAAAAAGACACTCAATAAAATCAACTTGAAGCATTCTTATTTTTGAAATTCCTTTACTTTGTTCAATGTTCAAGATGTTAAAAAAAATGTCATATTATATATATATATATATATATATATATATATATATATATATATATTATATATATATATATATATATATATATATATATATATATATATATATATATATATATATATATATATATATATATATATATATATTATATATATATATATATATATATTATATTATTATATATATATATATATTATATATTATATATATATTTATATATATTTATTATATTATATATATATATATATATATATATATATATATATATATATATATATATATATATATATATATATATATATATTATATATATATTATATATATATATATATATATATATATATATATATATATATATATATATATTATATATATATATATATATATATATATATATATATATATATATATATATATATATATATATATATATATATATATATATATATATATATATATATATATATATATCTATATTATATATATATATATATATATATATATATATATATATATATATATATATATATATATATATATATATATATATATATATATATATATATATATATATATATATATATATATATATATATATCGAATCTCAGAGTAAGACCGTTAGGTTGCCTGTTGAACTAGCATCGCTCTCCAATTTATTTGTTCTCCAGAACATGCCCATCCAACAATTCTGTCATCTGAGGAATCATATGCTTTCTTAGTGAGTCTTCAGCTGAGTCCTTCCTTCTCATCCTGGGTCTTTCTCTTGGTGTAGTGCCTTAGGCCTCCACTGCCATCTTCTAGCCAATCTTCCCTCCTGCATTCATTCCTCATGTCCCCACAATCTCAACCTTGCTTCATCTATTTTTCTTAACCCAGCATATTTTTCTCCGATTCTCTAGATTCTAACTCTATCAATTCTGACTTTTCCTGAGATGGCCCTTAGAACATTCATTTCTGCCTGCTGTATTCTCTTTTCATCTTTAGTTGTCATGCTCCTGGTTTCTGCACCGTACAATAGTATTGGTGCCAGAGATACTTCAAAGATGACCCTTTTCCCCTCCAATCCCATCTGTCTGTCTTTTAGATCACGGTACACCGCTCTCACTTCTCTATTATATTGTTCTACTCTGCTTATCTCCAGCGAATTTTCTCTTCCTCCAAGATATTTATATCTTTCCAGAATTTTTATTCCTTTTCCTTCTATCTTCACTCTCAACTCCTCTCCCTCCCCACGACTCTCTCATTATCTCTGTTTTATCGACATTTTACTTAAATCGGCTTCTTTTAATTTGTTTAGGAAACATGTTTTCACCTCTCTTAGCTTAATTCCTTCTTCGCTCCAACACGCTAGAGTATCATCTTATGCCATAATATTTCCGTGAAGGTCCTGAACTTCTTCCCTCAACTTTCTTTTTACTACGTCCAAATGTGTCACAAGGAAGATGGGCAACAAAACGCTACCTTTCTTTATTTCAGTCATTGTTCTAAACTATTCTTTGTTCTAATATTCCGTTCTGACGTTACATTCATCGTTTTTATACATACTCTCAAAAGCATTCCTCAGCCTTCTTCACACCCCATAAACTCTCTCCATAGTTTTCTATAGTTTCCTTTGGGTTTTGAATCAAATGTCGTTTTTAGATCAATGAAAACATCGGGCATCTTTTTGCTGTATTCCTATACCTGTTCTTTTGTCATTCATAATGCAAACAGATGATCTGTGGTACTCTCTTATTTCTTCGATAACCATATTCACCCTCCCCAAGTTGGCGCTCTACCACTGATCTTAATCTTTTTTTCAGTATTCTCTAATAAGCCTTCGCTAGATGGTTCATTCACGATATTGAACTATAATTATTACAGACTCCTATATTTTATTTGCCTTCTATATAAATATTATAATTGTTTTTTCACAACCTTTTGGCAACCTACTATTCTTCCAATATAAAAACCTCAGAAATGTGTCTTTCAATTTTATTCTTTATAGGAGATTTGGTATTTTTGATTCTCTTTAATGTATCCTAAAATTCATCTTTTTTAATGCCCTCGTCCTCATACTGCTCAACACTGTTTTCTATCTCTTTCTTACACTCTTTCCTTTTAACGTTTAGCAATTCATTAAAAAACTCTGTTCATCTCTTGTTTATATCTTGTGGTCTTATTAAAGTTTTCACCTGATTATTTTTTATATTTCATGCTTTGGTTTTTGATCTTCTATATTTTTTTGCTGCTCTATAAACCTTCTACTTCTCGTCACTCACGTCTTCTTCTATCTCCTCAACCATCCACCAAGCAGTTTATACTTTAATCCTTCTTTTTATTCTCTGACTCATTTCTGGTTTCCCCATATAAGGCTTTCCATTGTATTGTCCTATTTCTCAACCATCTTCTCATCATCACCTTCTTCTGTTTTATTACTCTTCTCACCTCCTCACCCCACCATGGTGAATGTCTTTACCTTATTCCTCCTATCAATATTCTATCAAGAGTTTCCTCTGCTGCTTTTATCACAATATTCTGCATCTTTTACACCCTTTCTGCTCACATAAATTGTTCCGCATTTTCACTTTTTTACCAACATATTCTTGCTTTTTACATTGCTCTTTCAGTGTCTCCACCTACATTTCATTTCTCTTTTCCTTCACCTGTATCCTTTTGTCCTTTATTCTCACATACACTACTAGCTGTTTATGATCAGAATCCAAATAGACCCCTGATATTGTTTTCACATTTCTTGCCATTCTTCTATCCGATGAGATGAAATAAAAAATCAATGATCGATCTCTTGTCAAAACTTCTTGCATTTTTATTCCATCTGTATCTCGTAAATCTATGAGAATCTCTCTGCTGGTTAAAACTGTTCATGATCTTCATGCCTTTCCTCATACAGAAGTCTAGCAGAACCTCTCCCTCCGAATTTCCTATCTCCTCTCCAACATTGTCCCAACATCCTTTCAATCTCATCCCTTCTCCTTCCCATTCTAGCATTAAAATCTCCCACAAGCAATAATAAATAATTTTCACTTCTCCCCTCCTCTACCTCCTCCTCCAATATTTCCATAAACAGACTCTTTTCTTCCTCCTAATGTCATTGTTGGGAGCATACATTTGAAATAGGTAGTACTTCATCCCCTTCACTTTAAGTGTGCACACAATCATTATCTCATGAAAACACACTGTATTGTATACAAATGGCGTAACCCTATGTTCAAGGATGAAACCTACTCCTTGCCTTTTAATTCTTTCCTCCATCCCTCTATTTGAACCAGCAACATTTGGAACAACAGATTTATACTGTCCCTAAACCTTGCCAGCCCTATATATATATATATATATATATATATATATATATATATATATATATATATATATATATATATATATATATATATATATATATATATATATATATATATATATATATATATATATATATATCCTATTATTACTCTCCCATTTAGAGCAGATAGACAGATGATGCAATAAATGCTGAAAAGGGAGTTAATCACCACTATTTTTTAAAGTGTTTTTTAGCTTATTGCATTCCTTTGTTTTTTTTGCTTTTTGAATTTTTTTAAAATATATTTTGTTTGCCTCATTTAAAAATTTAATATTGAAAACAAGCCTGACGTTTTTAAAAGCCAATATAAAACATTACATGTGAAATATTTCAACTGTGTCCAGGTCAGTTAGCAATTAAATTTTATATGGGATTCATGAGTATATATATATATATATATATATATATATATATATATATATATATATATATATATATATATATATATATATATATATATATATATATATATATATATATATAGTACGAAGGAAGATAGGGATTGGGTTGCGTATAAGGAGAGATGTGGGGAGGTGAAGGGTGAGGTTAAGAG
>SEYY01022896.1:10000-12500 GCA_009176605.1 Armadillidium nasatum | reverse complement strand
GAAATCGAGTGTTTTTTTTTTGTGTATTATATTATTATTATTATTATTTTTATTATTGTTGTTGTTGTTGTAGTTATTGTTATTGTTATTGTTATTATTTTATTTTATTTTATGTATTATTATATTATTATTATTATTGTTATTTTTATTATTATATTATTATTATTATTATTATTATTGTTATATATATATATATATATATATATATATATATATATATATATATATATATATATATATATATATATATATATATATATAATATATATATATATATATATATACTGTAGCGTTCGGCTTCAAATGATAAAATAATTTTAGATCATTTTTCATTTGTTTTGCAGAATTTTTTAGGCTAATTGAAGATATTTTTGAGATTAAAAACTTATTTTTTAATTGTTGATGTTTTGTTTAGATGAATATTTTAAGATAAGAATTATTAATAAAGACAATCATTACAGCTAAAAGAGGTGGTAGTGTTTTGGTTTTCAGTAAAAGTAGCTTCAGTAGTAAAACCGATGCATGAAATCTTTCCTATCAGCATTTGTAACCAGTGTGACCCGCTGACACATCACAGTGAGTAGCGGTACGTCATGTGTGACGCATTTTAATGTCTCACAAGTTAAAGAGGTTAGAAGTAAATATCTTCTAATTATTTTTAAGAGAGATAGAATACGCAACAAACAAAAAGCAGCAGCTTTTGCTTATTCTTGAAACAGGTTACCTTACCATTCATCTAAAAATGGCGTGCTTAACAGTTAAACCCTAAATTTATCGTAGTACTCGCGACTGATGCCATATCTATGGACACTAATCGCCTTAATATGTTCTGAATAGTGTCAGTAGAGTTCTTTCAAATGATGGTAAAAGTGATCCAAAGAATCAGTTCAGTCTCACAATATTAAAAATAAAATACTTTTTTTTTTTTTTTTTTTTAAATATAAAAGTTCACATCTCACGGGCATTGCCCTATTCGAGGAGAGGAACTTTTCTAGGTAGTATATACCTAGGATCGCGAAGTGGGATCGAACCGGCGCCCTCAAACACGTGAGTCAATCACTTTACCATTTGAGCCACGGTAAACTACAGCTCCGAAGTCTCCTACATTCCCAGGTTATATGTCATGGAACTCCTTGATTTGCTAATTAATCTGCAAAAAGTGTATTTAGATTTTGAAAGAAATTATAAAAATGTTAAAATAAAATTTTTTTATTTATTTTCCTATAAGAAAATTAGCTGTTGAAGGAACTTTTTTAATGCGTGATTTATCTTATCTCCATTGAAAATTTTGTTGTGACATTTTTCGTCATTTGACCCAATGGTTAGTTCAAATAATGCTTAACAGAATAGAAAAGCTGCCAAGGAGCTTATTACCACAAACCCAGGAGTAAAAGATCAGAACAAACACCCCTAACAATTCGATCATATTTCAGAGTTAATAACATAATAATTGGAAATTTAGGTCAACTAAACAGGCAAATTGCAAAAGCTCGTACCAAACATTTCTAGTTTTTATAGTTCTCATCCTATGGTCATTGCCCTATTCGATGATGGAAAATTTTTGAATAAGTCTCATTCTATAGGATTAACGTGTGGAATCGATCCAATACCCTCAAGCAAGTGAATCAATCAATCTCTCTATCGTTATAATACGAAATTACTTTGTTGAAGACTGTCATTCATATATATATATATATATATATATATATATATATATATATATAATATATATATATATATATATATATATATATATATATATATATATATATATATATATATATATATATATATATATATATATATATATATATATATATATATATATATATATATATATATATATATATATATATATATATATATATATATATATATATATATATATATATATATATATATATATATATATATATATATATATAATATATATATATATATATATATATATATATATATATATATATATATATATATATATATATATATATATATATATAATATATATATATATATATATATATATATATATATATATATATATATATATATATTATATATATATATATATATATATATATATATATATATATATATATAGAAAATTAATATATTGGATTCGAACCAACAACCCTTAAGATGGTAAGTCTAGCGCGCTACCACTCTGATACTGCAGTACAAAGAAATCGCATTGGAACTTGCTCACGTTTTAAACTCGCAACGTCAAACCCAAAGGTCTCCCCCCGACTGCAACACGAGCAAAGGGTAACGAGGTCTAAGGTCGAGTCCATCGCTCGCAGACAGTTACATACAAGATTTTAAAGTCTGCTATAACTCTCACAGACTATTTTCTATTTAGAAAATTAATGTCTGCAGTTGGACTCGAACCAATAACTCTTAAGATGGTAGGGTCCTTTGGGCTTGACGTCGAGAATTTAAAACGTGAGCAAGTTCCAATGCGATATTCTTCTGTACTGTCGTAGGAAAGTGGTTAGCTCGC
>SEYY01022896.1:0-5000 GCA_009176605.1 Armadillidium nasatum | reverse complement strand
AGATACTGTATTCAGGTGGTTACATATGTGAGAGAAATATGAAGGTAGAATGCAAAGAAAGGAAAAGTTTGAAGTTT
The DNA here is from genome assembly GCA_009176605.1 of Armadillidium nasatum. NCBI lineage: Eukaryota > Metazoa > Arthropoda > Malacostraca > Isopoda > Armadillidiidae > Armadillidium > Armadillidium nasatum. Next base: position 4,923 of record SEYY01022896.1, on the reverse strand, counting down.
CCGAAATGAAAGGTCTGAAGACTGTGTGGTGTAGGTAAAAAGGGATAGAATACAGAATGTTAGAATAAGGGAGATGTGTGATTGGAGAAGGAGTATTGTTGGGAGAGCTGAACAGAGCCTGCTGAGGTGGTTTGGGCATATTTGTAGGATGAATGAGGAGAGGTTGGCAAAAAAGGTGTTTGCATAAGAAGTGGAGGATGCGAGAGGGAGAGGAAGACCGATAAGAGGTTGAATGAGTGGGGGATTTTATTTTATATATATATATATATATATATATATATATATATATATATATATATATATATATATATATATATATATATATATATATATATATATATATATAAAATAAAAAATTTAATTAAAAACTTAATTTTAGGTAATTTTTTATTTTTTTATTTTGGTTTCAGATTTATTTTGACGGTAAACATTATTATTTTCCATAACAATTTGAAATCTTACAAGATTTAAAGGCAAATAATTATTGTTTTATAATGGGGTATATATATATATATATATATATATATATATATATATATATATATATATATATATATATATATATATATATATATATATATATATATATATATATATATATATATATATATATATATATATAATTAAAATTCGCTTCTGACATTTATATATTTATTTACAGTATATTAAGAAAGGAGTTGCCGATTATCCTGAAAATAAAAAACAAAATTCATTCAATTATAAAAGTTACCAAGGACAATTTACCAGTATTTCATCATCTGTTCTTTTAAACTATGACTTCTTTCGGATATTTTAGCGTTGATTCCACTAATATTTAATATTATTCTTGTGCTTCATCAGTTAGTGTACGTTGAACGCTTCATGATTTGCTGCAGTTAGCGAAAAAGTGTTATAAGCATTTTCCATTCCTTTTTGGTTACTTGTCACAAATATCCCACATCATTCCTAGAAGATAAACTTTCTTTTTTATCTGAATTATCATTAGTATTTTGAAAAGTTAATCCTCTTTCATGGATTTATTTTCGATTCATTGTAGTTTTCTTAATTAAGAATACAATAATGTGCCAAAAATAAAAAAAAAAACGATCCCAGATCATGATAATTGAAGAGTGCTTCATTGTTTTCATTCTTATCCAGTAATTCACCTCTTTAGAGACTAATGGAAGTCAGTGTTTTTTTTTGTGGAGCGAGTTTTGAATGTTAAAAACGCTGATTCATATTGAATTAAAATATCTTTTCTTCAGTCATATCATGTCCGATTATAAAGTTTTATCAGCTTCATTCTTTCAATCAAGATAAGTTCGTAGCAGCCTGTCGAAATGGTAAACATATTAGGATTTAAATCTGAATAGTAGGTTAAAATTTTTCACTCAGCACATAATAATGGTTAGATTTAATTTCTTTATCTGTAATAGTTACTTTTTTTTATTTCAATGGTTAAATTTTTTTTTTAATTGATTTCACAAATGTGTTTTAGGAGGTAGAGTTTGATTACTGTCAATATTATTTTTTTAGCATCCGGTAAATGATTTTATACTGGAGATATTTGTAATTAATTTAATATTTCTTTTCGTGACTTTGTTTCGCACAAATTTAAACAACAGTAATAAATATTTTATCACTTGATAATTGATTGGCGAAATCATTTAAAAAATATTTTAGAATGAAATGACTGTAGCCAAACAATGCCTAGGAAATTTATAGTTTCTATAACCGCGAACACACCATTGTAGTCATCATAATACATGAATCTAACGTTTGTATAAATTATTACATAAATGTATTTAACTTATGCATTACCAAAATGACTATCACAAATGATATGAATAAGAATATTGTTATCAAAATCCATCACAGTGTTCTTAAAGGCTTATGCTAATTAAATTAGAAAACCTTAAAGGTAAGTCGCAGTTAATCCATTATTTAAAATTAAGATTTAGTTTGGTGCATAAGACAAATCCTCCATAAAAGCAATGGAATGTCTAAGACCTTAAGGAATTACATAAGATTAACTAAGCTTTAAAAGTCATTGAAAATTAAAAGATAATTATGATTTAAGCATTTTAAGAAATATATTCAAGCTTACTATTCTCTCACGGTTAAATAGCAGTTTGAAGAGTTCAAAGGGATGATATATATATATATATATATATATATATATATATATATATATATATATATATATATATATATATATATATATATATAATATTATATATAATATTACAATTGTAACCACCGCTCACGGGAGAGCCCCATTCAAGGAGAGGATTCAAAATAAAAATAAAAATAAAAGCATTAAGAGTATAAACCATGCAATCCTATTTAACATTATTTTCGCAGGTGAGTACAGACGCAACTTTAAAATGAGAGAAATTAAATTCGAAGAGAAACAGAGAAGATGGAAGAGAGTTCCACAGAACATAAGTGGTTAGATAGAAAGAAACACGATAACTGATAAGCCTAGAGTTAACAATGTTCACACGGATTTCAAGTACAGATATTGATTTTTTATAATTAGGTCTTTGTAAATGCGGTGGCGCTCAGGTAGTCAACTCCCTAGAGCATTTACGGCTGTAGTATCTATAATAGAAAAGGACAAAGCATCAACATGAGGTCGGAAAGACGTGAATTTCGAGTGAATTTGAATGTACGGAATAGTTTATAAGCCTTTTTGACTATGACTTGACCCTATCAAAAAGACAAGCGAAACCCGATAAACCCCATCCAGATATGAGAAAAGTGCTACATGAAAGGTTGGATAAAATCCTTCTTTAATTGAAGTAACTGCGAATAAGGAAAAAAATCTTGAAGACTAAACAGAACGACTAGTTTTTTTTTCGAGGTCGACCAAAAATCGTAGTGTTATGAGGTTTCCAAGATATTTCTTTTATGTTGTGGTCAACAATGTTTATACTGTCAACGAGAGAGACGCGAGTACCATCGAAGAAGATAGGAAAGTTAGAGGATGTCTTGTGAGGAAGATATTTAGAAGTTGAGTTTATAGAATTTAATTTCATAAGATTGAGTTAACCTGACTGGAAAACTCAATCAAGATCAGCAAGTTAAATAAGAGGGGCAATTCTAGAGAGCAGATTTGAAATGAGTAGGAATATGGAGGGTAGAGTGAGTTGATAGAGTTAGATGAGCGACTCTGAATATCTTTAATAAAAAATTGAAATAGAATAGGAAATGAAGAATACAACTATTGACAAGTGAGAAAGATGATGCCTCTCTGTTAGCAACAGCTAATATGTAGCTATCAGAAAGAAATCTAGACTCAGGATAGCAAAGAGAAGGAGGAAGCATAAAAGAGAGGAACTATGAGGTTTTCGATGCATGCAACATTTGGTCAGATGCATCCAGTATGTCGAGCGCGTCCACACAAGACTCCCCAGGGCACCTAAGGGCAGAAGACTACAAGTCTGTGAAACATGAAAGTACGCATTACTTACTAAAGTCTTACTAAAGCACGACAAGCAGTAAGTTTCACCTTAGTCATAATATATAAAAACCTAACGGATTATGTTAATATTTAAAGACCAGAAAAATCAAATCCTCGCAAAGTTTAAAAAGGTACAAAAATTCATACTGAACCATTATTATTATTATTATTATTATTATTATTTTTATTATTATTATTATTATTTAATTATTATATTATTTATTTTTTTTTTTTTTTTTTTTTTTTTTATTTTTTTTTATTATTTTTATTTTTTTTTATTATTATTTATTATTTTTATTATTTTTTATTTTTATTATTATTATTTATTTTATTTTATTATTATTATTAAATTTATTATTATTTATTATTATTATATTATTATTATTATTATTAATTATTATATTATATTATTTTTATTATTATTATTATTATATTATTATATTTTATTATTTATTATTATTATTATTATTATTATTATGTATATATTATTATTATTATTTATTATTTATTATTTATTATTAATTATTTTATTTAATTATTATTATTATTTATTATTATATTATTATATTATTATTAATTATTATTTATTATTATTATTATTATATTATTATTATTATTATTATTATTATTATTATATTTTTTATTATATTTTATTATTATTATTATTATTATATATTATATTATGATTTATTTTATTATTATTATTTTATTATTTTATTTAGTTATTTTTATTATTATTATTAAGAAGTTTAAGAAAATGTTTTATAACCATTGTTCTTCACATTAAAAAAATGAAGTATTTTAAATTGGAAAAAAAATTAATCTCCATCAACAATTCACCTTAGCAGTAGAAAGTCTTATAAAAAATGAGAACATTTTCCTCTTTAATAATATGCAAATGAACTATATAAAAAATTTTCAAGACAAATGAAAAAAAAAAAATTTTTTTACTTCAGTTTTACTTTTCCTAAAGCGTTTTCAAAAATCAAACGATTAAGCACATTTTATCATCCTCCAGCCATTATTTTCCCATGTGCAAATATTTTTTTTTCCTTTTACCTTTTTTTGGCTAAAGATTAATTCGCCTTTGCTCTATATGGGAGAAGAATAAAAATTATAAACTGCTTTAAAAGCACATTAAAAGGAATTAACATTGCAGTCTTAAAAATTGTAGTAGTTATATTTATTTATATCTTATATATCATATTATATAATATATAATAATCAAAAATAAAAAAGAAAAAAAACATGTCATCAAGATAACTTCAGATATATTACTCAAGAAAGTAGTTTTATTTCTTTACAAATTTTAATCATAAATTTAAAACATCATTCTACGTTTCGGATCTTCTTATTCTTAAGCCATTATCAAGAATATATTCTACAACAAAACAAGTAAAAGCATAATTCTTAAACAAAAAAAAAAAAGTCATACAACGTAATACAAGGAAATTAATTAATATATATTTCGCTCAAGT
>SEYY01022895.1:57500-68788 GCA_009176605.1 Armadillidium nasatum | reverse complement strand
AAAAGTTAAGTGATTTCATGGACCGTGTGCTTGAGAATGTTGTTTTCTGTGGAATGTATTGCTGAAGTTAAGTGAGATTTGCGTATTATGTGGACAAGAAAGTGTTTTGTGGACTGCGATGGTAAAGATAAGTGAATTTGAGGCCTATGTGATTGACAAGGATATTTGTATGACTTGTTTTAGTGAAATTGAGTGATTTTGATGTATGTGTGCTTGAGAAATGCTTGTGTGGTCTGGTATAGTGAATTTGAATGGTTTTTATGTACTTGAGTTTGTTTGTTATGCTATGTCTGTACATAGTTATGCTTATGTGTCAGCATTTGTTGATCTGAAATTGCTGCTTATATTATTTGTGATGATGAGTCTGAGTGAGTTGTTGATTAATCTGTTTCCAGTAAGGATAGGTTGGATTCACAGAGTGGAAACAGCTATGAATCAAAGAGTACCCAAGGCGATTGTATGCGTGGGCGGAAAATCTCGAGAGTGTCCCCTTGACCTGACCCCCCACATAGGTCCATGGGTTACCCATCAGGCGCATGCGTATCATCTCGAGATTTTCCGCCACATAATTCAACAGCTCATTTCATATAAAAGCATCATATCCAAGCACTCCTTCTATAAAAAACATTTATTTAAACAACACAAATCACAAAAAAGATCAAACTCAAGTAAACAAATTCCACGATTCATTTAATTTCCCCATCACAGATCACAAAACAACAAACTCAATTACATAAAATCACTTAACTTCATTAATATAGACAGCAAAAGCACTCAGATTCCCTAATACATTTCACGGAAGCAACATTTCCCTATCACATAGACAACAAAAGCACTCAGTTTCACTAATACATGCCACAGAATCACCATTTACCCAAGCACTTAGACAGCAATTCCACTCAATTTCATCAGAACAAATCACATTACTTCATCCTTATCCACACAAAAACACAAACACACACACATAAGCACCCACCTGCACAAAAACATTTATTTTTCATCAACACAATGTCACAAAAGCCTAACTCAAATAAGCAAAACCCAAGATTCAATTAAATTTCATCATCGCTGATCACAAGCCAACAAACTCAAGTACATAAAACCATTCAATTTCACCAAATCATACCACACAAGCATCTTTCTCAAGCACACATACATCAAAATCACTCAATTTCACTAAAACAAGTCACACAATTACCCTTCTCAATCACATAGGCATCAAATTTCACCTATCTTTACCATCGCAGGCCGCAAAACAAACTTTCTTGACCACATAATAGGCTAATTTCCCTCAATTTCATCAACACAAAACTCAGAAAACAACTTTCTCACGCTCACGGTCCATAAAAATCACTTAACTTTTTTCCGATACATTCCATAAAACATATTTTCTCATGCACACAGCACTCAAATCTCACTTAACTCCAGCGATACATTCCACACAAAAAAAAACCTTCTCAGGCACATAGACATCAAAAAGAACTCAACTTTCCTAAAATAAGTCACACAAACAATCTTCTCAAGCACACAGACATCAAAAGAACTCAACTTTCCTAAAATAATTCGCGCAAATGCCCTTCTCAAACACACAGACTTCAAATCACACAATTTCATTAACTCAAATCACGCATTCACCCTTCCCAAACACATAACCAACAAAATTCACTCAATTTCATCAATACAAGTCACAGAAAGCAACATTTCTCAGACGCATAGATCACAAAGCCACTCAATTCCGTTAAATCAGTCAGCACAAACACACATCCCAAGCATACAGGCCACAGATACATCATTCTCATACACCCAATCCACAAAATTCAAACAAATTTTTCACAAGTACATATCACAAAACATTATTTCAGGGTACCAATCACAAATCACTAAGCTCAGATACATAATTCTCAACATCAACACACAAATCCAGCAAGGTATTTCACATTAAACCCAAACGTCAAACACATAGCATACAAAATCCACATAATTCAACATCTCATTTCACATAAAAGCATCATATCCAAGCACTCCTTCCACAAAAAAACATTTATTTAAGCAACACATATCACAAAAAAGACCAAACTCAAGTAAACAAAATCAAAGATTCAATTAATTTCCCCCATCACAGCTCGCAAAACAACAAACTCAATTACATAAAATCACTCAACTTCGTTAATATAGACCACAGAAACACCATTTCCAATCACATAGACAGCAAAAAGCATTCAGCTTCACTAATACAGTCCACAGAAGCAACATTTCCTAATCACGTAGACAATAAAAGCACTCAGTTTCACTAATATAAGTCACAGAATCATCATTTCACAATCACATAGACAACAAAAGCACTCAGTTTCACTAATATAAGCCACAGAATCACCATTTCCCAAGCACTTAGACATCAATTCCTCTCAATTTGATCAGTACAAATCGCTTTACTTCAACCATAGCCATACAAAAACACATAAACACACACACACATAAGCACCCACCTGCACAAAAACATTTATTTTTCATCAACACAAGTCACAAAAGCCAAACTCTAATAAGTAAAACCCCAAGATTCAATTAATTTTCAGCATCACTGATCACAAGTCAACAAACTCAAGTACATAAAAACTTTCAATTTCATCAAACCAGACCACACAAGCATCCTTCTCAAGCACACATACATCAAAATCACTCAATTTCACTAAAACAAGTCACACAGTTACCCTTCTCTATCACATAGGCTTCAAAATTCACTTATCTTTACCGTCGCAGGGCACAAAACACACTTTCTTGATCACATAATAGGCAAATTTCCCTCAATTTCCTCAATACATGTCACAGAAAGCAACATTTCTCAGTCACATAGACCACAAAAGCCACTCAACGTCCGTTAAATCAGTCCGCACAAACACCCTTCCCAAGCATACAGGTCACAGATACATCATTCTCATACACCCAATCCATAAAATTCAATCAAATTCATCGCCACAAGACACAGAAAACAATATTTCTCAATCACATAGACTGCAGAAATCAACCAATTCATTATCACAAGTCACAGAAACATCATTCTTATACACCTAGTCCACAAATTTTCCCTCAATTTCATCAACAGAAGACTCAGAAACCATAATATATATATATATATATATATATATATATATATATTATTTTATTTTTTTTATATTTTATATTTATATAAGCTTATTTTTTTTTAGTTTCACCAAATTACTTCGTTTTCTTTTTATTTTAGTATTTTTATTTATTTATTTATTATTTTATTTAGTTTTCTCGAAAATTACTTCGTTTTCTTTTTTCCTTTCGTTGTATATGTAATAAGCATACTCGAAAACCTTATCAAGATTAAAAAGGGCAAATGTGATCAGAGATAAGAAAGTTATTATTGTAAAAGAGAAATCTTTCCTTCCCTTCGCGTTAATGCCTTTAGCTCAGAGGTAAAATACTGGTCGAGCGACCAAAGAGACCCGAGTTCGATCCTTCCTCGGACTCTTAGAAATTGAAATTTTGTTCTGGAGTTTGAAAATGTATGACTTAGAAAAAATTTGGATATATGTTCTGACATGACGTCACTCATGTGACAAATCAGCTTCGATTAATCGATCGGTATATAGTCCGATTAATCGGTCGATATTTCGTTCGATATATCGAACATGAAAATTGTAAAATCATTTGTCCAGGTAAAAAGCCGACTGAAATCCGGGCTGCGCCCCGACATCGTGGCGTAAAGGTAGAAGAAATGATGAAAATTGGTGAATTGGTGAAAACCCAAAAGTGGGGTCGAAACCCAAAAGAGGGATCAAAAAGGGGGGTAAAAAAAAGGGGGGGAGGGGGAGGGTTCAAAAAGGGGTGGGTCAAACCCCCCCCCCAAGGAGGGGTCAAATCCACCCCAAAATACCCTCAGGTAGGTGCCTGAGATCAACTTCCGGTCTAATTCCGGTCAAAAAGGCCTCAGGAAAGAAGCTGAGATCAGCTTCCTGCCTGGACTTCGTTAAGCCTAACGCCCGTCGATCTCACCACATATACTACTTCCCTTCGCGTTAATGCCTTTAGCTCAGAGGTAAAATACTGGTCGAGCGACCAAAGAGACCCGAGTTCGATCCTTCCTCGGACTCTTAGAAATTGAAATTTTGTTCTGGAGTTTGAAAATGTATGACTTAGAAAAAAATTTGGATATATGTTCTGACATGACGTCACTCATGTGACAAATCAGCTTCGAGTAATCGATCGGTATATAGTCCGATTAATCGGTCGATATTTCGTTCGATATTTCGTTCGATATATCGAACATGAAAATTGTAAAATCGTTTGTCCAGGTAAAAAGCCGACTGAAATCAGGGCTGCGCCCCGACATCGTGGCGTAAAGGTAGAAGAAATGATGAAAATTGGTGAAAACCCAAAAGTGGGGTCGAAACCCAAAAGAGGGATCAAAAAGGGGGGGTAAAAAAAGGGGTGGGTCAAACCCCCCCCCCAAGGAGGGGTCAAATCCACCCCAAAATACCCTCAGGAAGGTGCCTGAGATCAACTTCCGGTCTAATTCCGGTCAAAAAGGCCTCAGGAAAGAAGCTGAGATCAGCTTCCAGCCTGGACTTCGTTAAGCCTAACGCCCGTCGATCTCACCACATATACTACTATATATATATATAATAATAATAATAATAATATATATATATATATATATATATATATATATATATATATATATATATATATATATATATATATATATATATTAAAACACTTTTAAGGTAAATTTAATTTTTTTGAAATGTATTTAAAATTCTTAGGGTATTTTTTACAGTTTCAGAAAAGTGTGCTTCATCTATACTTGTGCCTATATATATATATATAATATATATATATATATATATATATATATATATATATATATATATATATATATATATATATATATATATATATATATATATATATATATATATATATATATATATATATATATATATATATAGAGAGAGAGAGAGAGAGAGAGAGAGAGAGAGAGAGAGAGAGAGAGAAAGAGAGAGAAAGAGAGAAAGAGAGAGAAAGAGAGAAAGAGAGAAAGAGAGAGAAAGAGAAAGAGAGAGAAAGAGAGAAAGAGAAAAAGAGAAAAGAAAAAGAGAAAAAGAGAAAAAGAGAAAAAGAGAAAAAGAGAAAAGAGAGAGAGAAGAGAGAAAGAGAGAAAGAGAAAGAGAAAGAGAGAAGAGAAAGAGAGAAAGAGAAAGAGAAAAAGAGAGAAAGAGAGAGAGAGAGAGAGAGAGAGAGAGAGAGAGAGAGAGAGAGAGAGAGAGAGAGAGAGAGAGAGAGAGAAAGAGAGAGAGAGAGAGAAGAGAGAAAGAGAGAAAGAGAGAAAGAGAAAAAGAGAAAAAGAGAAAAAGAGAAAAAGAGAAAAGAGAGAGAAAAGAGAAAAAGAGAAAAGAGAGAAAAGAGAGAAAGAGAAAAGAGAGAAAAGAGAGAAAAAGAGAAAAAGAGAGAAAAAAGAGAGAAAAAGAGAGAGAAAGAGAGAGAAAGAGAGAAAGAGAGAGAAAGAGAGAAAGAGAAAGAGAAAGAGAAAGAGAAAGAGAAAGAGAAAGAGAAAGAGAGAGAGAGAGAGAGAGAGAGAGAGAGAGAGAGAGAGAGAGAGAGAGAATTTAGAAATTTCCAAATCGAAAATGGATATTTACTACATCTTCATTAGCATTTAATCCGTATAAAATTTTCGGAGTATATAAAATTTAGTAAGTAACTCGTCTTCGTTTATAGTTGCACACTCGATCATTTTCTTAATAAAGTTGGGCAACAATTTTTCAGAGTAGTGGATCATGTTATCCAGTTATCCATTAATTTAGAAATGAATTGGTTTTTCACCAACTATGGCAGAAACCATATGTTCATCTGCCTTGTACTACCAGATATATATATATATATATATATATATATATATATATATATATATATATATATATATATATATATATATATATATATATATATATATATATATATATATATATATATATATATATATATATATATATATATATATATATATATATATATATATATATATATATATATATATATATATATATATATTAATTACATATTAAACCCAAACAATTAATCCTTTATTCTTTAATTAATAAGATGGCCAGATGCAAAATAAAGTGTTAAATGAGAAGCAACAATTACTTCAGGCAAAATAAATATGATAATCCAATAAAACACAAATATAAAATATATCACAGGATTGTGCACTTTTAAGGATCTTCAATGTTAATTACTCGTAATGATATATATCCGTTATAAATCAGATCTTCGTTCGACTCGCCTGGGAATTTACAGAACGTGAGTTCCTACCAAGGCTTGCTCTAACGCCGAACTAGCCTTCTTCAATTCCCGCGCTTTGAAAGCATTTTGTGTCACAAGAGGAGCTTGATTGCGATTGGTTGGTTTAACTACAAGCCGTTTATAAAAGCATCATTGTTTCAACTATTTTTATTATCATCTTATTTCAAAAACCTTAATCATTTAACTTGTAACAAGCAACATCAAGGGTTATAACAAAGATTTAATTTCATGAGTAATTTACAAAACAACACGTATTATGATTATGCATGAGAATACCAACTTGCAGTACAGATTCTTCGTTTGGCGCAGAGGGGGGGGGGGCGAGGATTTGTGCCAACTGTTATATATATATATATATATATATATATATATATATATATATATATATATATATATATATATATATATATATATATATATATATATATATATATATATATATATATATATATATATATATATATATATATATATATATATATATATATATATATATATATATAGTTAGTTTTTAACCGATTTTTTACCGTATATTTAAAAAACACCTATTTAAAGGTAGTTTTTCCTTTATTTTTAAATGTAGTAGTTTGGATTATTTCATTATTATATCAGTCTCTCTTTCCTCTTACTTCTCTTTTTAAATATTCATATGAATGAACTAATCTCTTTATATCTTCGTTCGCTTAATTCTATTTAAAACTACTGTTTATGAGAAAGAATAAATAGTATTTTTTTTAAAAATAATTTTTCCTTAAATACAGAAATGTTTCATTATACATTTAAATTTAAAAAAATTTGAAATTATATATATATATATATATATATATATATATATATATATATATATATATATATATATATATATATATATATATATATATATATATATATATATATATATATATATATATATATATATATATATATATATATATATATATATATTCATTCTCCTCATCAATGACATATAAAGTATTCATCAGGCTTTCAGTTTCGAAAAAATAGCGTAGTCATGATACTCATCAACATCAATAATTATATTTTTTTATTTTTCCATCTTTTAAATCTATTTCAAATTTCTACTTTCACAAAAAATATCCTTTGTATTGTCCTACGCTATAGTATAAATGCTTAGCAGTCGGAATATGAGCCCCCCATTTAGCGATGGCGGAGCCTCCCCCCCCCTTCTCCTAGAAGATCCCCTTTTTATCTTATGTATATTCATTTATGGTAAACCTCTGAGCAATATGAGCCACTTTTGACGTCGAGTTACATCTACTCTATAGGAGCTGTAAAAAATATACATCAATGAGTTAATGCTTAATTGAAACACGAAGACCATTTATGCACAATAACCACATCAAAAACCTTAAATTTTTACCATAAAAAGATATATTTATTACTGTTGCATGGATATTGCCATTTTGAATTTTGAATGAACGGTATTTCAAAATTTAAATGAATAGATTTATTGATAAAATTTATGTTTTATAAGTATCAAAATGTTACGAGAAATAAACTCTCCATCATTCATGGGGTGGGGGGGGGTAGGGGGTAGAGCCGCTAGTAGACTAAAATGCTTTTCTGTCATACATTGAAATGCAATCCTAGAACCTAATACTGTAATCGATATATCGGTCTAAAGATATCGATAATATCCGCCTATTATTATTCAAAATTGAGGACCTTATGTTTAATATATATGTCTGAATGTTAAAAAATTGATAATTTTGGTGTATTTAGTGTACAAAAATGGTCTTAATGTCTTCATTAGGCTTCATTTAATGCATTTAACTTGTTTTTATAGCTTCATTAAAAAGAAATTAGAAATCAAAAGTGGATCACCTGAATATATATATATATATATATATATATATATATATATATATATATATATATATATATATATATATATATATATATATATATATATATATATATATATATATATATATATATATATATATATATATATATATATATATATATATATATATATATATATATATATATATATATATATATATATATATATATATATATATATATATATATATATATATATATATATATATATATATATATATATATATATATATATATATATATATATATATATATATATATATATATATATATATATATATATATATATATATATATATATATATATATATATATATATATATATATATATATATATATATATATATATATATATATATATATATATATATATATATATATATATATATATATATATATATATATATATATATATATATATATATATATATATATATATATATATATATATATATATATATATATATATATATATATATATATATATATATATATATATATATATATATATATATATATATATATATATATATATATATATATATATATATATATATATATATATATATATATATATATATATATATATATATATATATATATATATATATATATATATATATATATATATATATATATACTATATATATATATATATATATATATATATATATATATATATATATATATATATATATATATATATATATATATATATATATATATATATATATATATATATATATATATATATACTATATATATATATATATATATATATATATATATATATATATATATATATATATATATATATATATATATATATATATATATATATATATATTATATATATATATATATATATATATATATATATATCAGTCTTTTAAACCCCGTCAGCACAAAAACATTGAGGATGGGACTCAAATGGCTAAATATTTATGTGCATGCTCTGTGTGTGTGATATATATATATATATATATATATATATATATATATATATATATATATATATATATATATATATATATATATATATATATATATATATATATATATATATATATATATATATATATATATATATATATATATATATATATATATATATATATATATATATATATATATATATATATATATATATATATATATATATATATATATATATCTCTTTTGGTAGGTAAATGCCACATGAATTAATCCCGATAAGTTTAGGAGTCAAATTAAGTTGAATAAGTTAAAAATGGAAAAATGTTCCAGATTGAAACGCCCAATTAAAATCACGATAAGAGAAACTATAAAGGTTTCAGATGATTGCTTTCGAAGATGTTGAATGGAAGATTATGTAGATTACATTGATATATGAACTGGACTTTTTTTTGAGTTTAAAAATAACCTACTTTCTCCAACAACCTCTAATACCACCTTACTAGAATTAGCTATTTAATGTTTAGTCTTTCTAATTGAAAATAGAAATGAAGTATGAAATCGGCAGAATAAGGATGACTAGAAGAGGAAGTGATAGATAGGAGATCATTGATGAAAAGTAAAAAAAAAAAAAGTTGGTGATGGAACAGAACAATGAAGAATACAATTATTGACATTTAAAAGATGAATGTGGCCTTTTAAAATACCAAATATAAAATAATCTGAAAACATTTCTGCTAAGAGGTTACAATGAGAATGAAAGATATCGAAAGGGAGAATATTTAAAAATCAAAATTTGCTGCACATTCTATCGAAAGCTTTTCAAAGGTTTTCATCGAAAATATCGAAGATATAAGGACCAAGACTCAGAGGAAAGGGGCAATGTTTAGTAGCCGTTCTACTTAGTTTTTCCAAAGCTCGTTTCATTTGCATCATTCTAAATAATATTTTTTAAAAATGAGATGTGCAATAGTAGTGTTTGTGATGTATGAACAAAGGAGTGCCTTCAAATCTTGTAAAGGAAAACATGTAAGGATGTGCAACAGAGTGCAATAAAATGAAAATATTTTCCTATTTAATTTATTCCCAAAATTCCAAGAGGAAAAAAGTATTAACGAGTATCTCACTAATGTCTTCAGACCCACCCTTCATTTTCCTACTGTACTCAAATAAAAAAATATACTGAAAACTTCCGTACATAGGATAACTTACATCTCAACTTAATAGGAATATTCCTACTATAATTGAAGCTACATTCTCGCAATGCCAGTTCATTCTTATAAATTATAACTCCCTCTCAATTTAAAGCTTCTTCAAACACAAGGAGTCTCACCCATTGTTTCTCAGATCCTCATTAATTTATTTATTTAGGTGTCCCAGCTGTAAAGCGGAGTATGTAGGCCGAACTGGTCTGCAATTAAAAGTGAGGATTGATAAGCATTGAGGAGTTTCCTTTAGTACAGACCTTCCTCTTTGCCCTGATGTACACTCTGCCATAAAAGACCATGGAGATACCCACTCTTTTTATTCTTCTAATTTCTCTATTCTTCAACATTCATCTACCTTCTTGATCGTAAAATTGTGAAGTTTTATATATAAAAATTCATTTCCCATCTTTAAATGATAAGGCTTCTTCTATTGTCCTTTTCACTCAACATTTTTGTTATTTCAAAATTAATATTATTACTTTAATTTTTATTATTTTATTACAATTATTATTATTTAAATATCATATAGATAGTTAACGAATTTATATTTTGATTGTATTTTAAAATAGAAATTTGTAAAATTTATTTTGTGCTGAAGACGGACCGAGATACGATGTGAAACGTTCACATTGTATTAAATAAGTATGTGGAAACTATTGATCTTTCTAATTAGATTAAGGCTCATTGAGAAAGAAGCTATCTCAACTTTATATATATATATATATATATATATATATATATATATATATATATATATATATATATATATATATATATATATATATATATATATATATATATATATATATATATATATATATATATATATATATATATATATATATTAGTGAAAGCATACGCATTCGCATCAAAACTGAAAATTCATATCCGCATCCGAACTTTCGAAATTCAACATCCAGCATCCGCACTTGACGAAAATTCTATATC
>SEYY01022895.1:52500-55000 GCA_009176605.1 Armadillidium nasatum | reverse complement strand
TAAAATAAATTCTGCCCTTCCTTACCATGGGGGAGAGGACGGACGCGCTGGTAGCTTTATCTTATCGATCCAACGTACCCTCCTCTGAAGGTGTTAATTTGGAAAGTTCTGTATCTAATAAGGAATTTATAAATCATGATTTATTTGCATCTTCATCGCCTCCTGCGTCGCAAATTTATTTGTGGAGTTGATTTTGAAGTTGCTGCAAGTGGGAAAACAGCATCCATCTAAATCTACCAGAAATAAGCGATAATTTGCCTAAGGAAATGTGACCAGAAGTTACTTTAAATTATCATATAAAAAAGAAATTCAGCATGAGTAAGGAATTTGTTGAAACCAAAAAGAATTCTATTAATTACTTAGAAACTACGAAAATAAATGAAATAATGTTAGAAGATATATGTGAAAAAGCCAAAAATGATAAGTTTACTATCGTAAAGTCTCGAAAATAGAATAAACAAATTATTTATGAAACAAAAAATTCGAAACCTAATGATAACTTAAGTGCAAAAAAATAGAATAAACAAATTATTTATGAAACAAAAAATTCGAAACCTAATGATAACTTAAGTGCAAAAACATTTATAGATCTTTATATTGGCAGATGTGATTTGAGTGTTATTAATACCCACCTAAAAAATTTGGGTAAGGATTTGTTTGCAATGAAAAACTGAATTGCAGGAATCCATATTCTAGCTCTTTTAAAGTTGTTATTGAAGCAACATAAAAGGATAATATTTTGAATGGAGAAAAATTTTTAGTAACATAATTTACTCAAATTTTTAAATATAATTTCGTTCTATTGTAATTCCTTCAATAATAATGTTTGATTATAATTACAAGAATTAATGCTAATGGAGAAAGACATATATTTAATAAATAAATTAAAGGAATAGGATAATGTTTCATTTGTTCAGAGTGAAATTAATGTAATCCATGAGGGTAAACCACAAAAGGTATCTGTATATTATTGAAGCGATCTCTATCGAAATATTTTGAACCTGTTTTATACAATGACTAATTTTTATAGTTTTGAATCTGAATTTTAATAAAACCTTGATTTTGAATATATATCTTTCCTGCTTTAAGAGAGATAATGAGACAGTAGTTGGGTATATCGATTCTTTAGCTGAGATAGATGCGTTGATAAAGAGTATAAGTCTATGATTATCTAATTAACTTCAACTCTGATTTAGATGATTCAAGGTTTGGTAATTTAATGAAGGAGTTTATTGCTACATATAATAATTGTAGTGGACAAATGTTTACCAAAGGATTCGTTCGTCTATGTGTCTCTAGCTCATAATATAATATCATAGCTTGAACATTTGATGTGTTCAGAAAATGTAAGCAAAATGTTAACGAAGGTTGAAGCTTGTAAAATTTATGTTTATACGATCACTTCCCTCTGTCATGTAGTTTTGATACGAGTGAGTGTATTCAACTGTTGAATCAAAAAATTACAGATAATAAATTTGTTTACTGGAACAAACTTACAACCAATGAAATGAATAAATATGCTTTTAATATTGACTGTGTGATTACAATTTTATAAAAAATGAAATAACCTATTGTAAGAAATAAAACTGTAAAAATAAGAATTATCTGAATGATACTTTTTTTTTAAAGTTCACATCTCACGGGCATTGCCCTATTCTAGGAGAGGATCATTTCTAGGTAGTATATATACCAAGAATTCCAAAGTGGGATCGTACCGGCTCCCTCAAACACGTGAATCAGTCACTCTACCGTTTGAGCCACGGATGTATATATATCTGAAAAATTTTCTGTAAATTACTAAAAAGTTTAAAAATATGTACCAAGATAGAATGCTAATTTAAATAAATTGCATAAAGAAGCTAACTTAAGATTCAAGGAATGGAAAAAAAGAAATGGTGAGGATTTTAATAATATGTGTAAGACCAGAGGTAAATTCAAGTTTGCACTAAAACAATGTAGATCTAATGAAAATACAATCAGAAATGAAAAACTTCTCATTAATAGTTTTAATAATAAAAACAAGAAAAAGTTCTGAAATATAATTAGTAAAGAAAATAAAACTAAAAAAATTGCATCAAAAATAGATGGTGAGACAGACGAAAAAGAAATTATAGAAAAATTTTCTAGTTAATTTAAAAGTGTTCTTAATGACGACTTCTGTAAGTCGAAAATTAGTAGTTTACATAAATGTGTTTCCTCGACGGAAGCTTATGAAATGTTTAATGCTACAAAAATCAGAGAATTGAAAAATGAAACCTACACTTGATCCTGATGGAATACGTCTTTATAATAAAGTATGGAACTGCAAAATTAGATATAATTATAGCTATGTTTATGAATACATTTTTTATGCGCATTTACATCCCTGAAGGAGTGATAACTCCAATCATAAAAAATAATTATGGAGACTGGACGGACTCGGATAACTATACAGTAGACCTATCATGATGTCTTCGGTTTGTTTTCGAAATTGCTTGAAAATGGAACTTTTGAATATAGT
>SEYY01022895.1:32500-47500 GCA_009176605.1 Armadillidium nasatum | reverse complement strand
GAATAAATTGAAGATAGCTTTAGTGGAGGTTGCGAAAAGTGTGTGTGGGGTGAAGAAAATAGGGAATGGAAGGCGGAGAGGGAGTGAATGGTGGAATGAAGATTTGGAGAATATGGTGAAAAGAAAGAAGGAGGAGTGGGCCAGAAAGTTAGCAGAAAATTTTAAGGAAAGGAATAAAATGTTTTGGAAAGAGGTAAATAGGGTGAGGAAAGGAGGGGAAGAGAGGGGAGAGGGAGTGAAAGGGGAAGGTGGAGAAATATTACAGGGAGAGAAGGATGTTGGAGAAAGATGGAAAACGTATTTTAGTGAATTGTTGAACGAAGGGATAGAGATTAGTAATGGGGGAGGGGTAGAAAATGATGGAGAAGCAGTTATCGAGGATCAGGAGATAAATATTAGTAAAGAGGAGGTGGAAGTAGCGGTGAGAAAGGTAAAGAAAGGAAAATCTGCAGGAATGGATGGTATATACGGAGATATGATAAAAGAAGGACCTAGAGAGTTGATTTACTGGTTGGTGAGATTGTTTAATGTGTGTTGGAGAGAAGGGAGAGTGCCTCAGGAGTGGCAGGACTCCTGCATTTTACCTATATACAAAGGAAAAGGTGATAAGATGGTGTGTAAAAATTATAGGGGTATTAGTCTGCTGAGCGTGATTGGAAAGATTTATGCGAAGGTGTTAGTGAGGAGAATGAAAGAATTGACAAGTCAGGAAATGGGTGGGGAACAAGGGGGTTTTAGGGAGGGTAGGGGGTGTGTAGACCAGGTATTCACACTGAGATTGATTACAGAGAAATTGCGTGAAAAAAATAAAATGGGGTATGTATGTTTTCTGGATTTAGAAAAAGCATATGATAGAGTATGCAGGAGAAAGTTATTCGAAATATTAATGGAAAGGGGGTTGAAAGGGAAATTACTGAAGGGGGTGAAAGCTTTTTATGCAAATTGTAGGTCAAGAGTGAGGGTGAAGAGAGAACTTTCAGACTGGTTTAGCATAGGAGTGGGATTGAGACAGGGGTGTGTTATGTCGCCATGGCTATTCAATCTATTGATGGATGGTGTAGTCAGGGAAATGGAGAGAGAAGGGAAGGGCATTAGGTTGAGTAACATGGAGGGTGAATGGGATGTGAATGTTTTACTTTTTGCAGATGATGCGGTGTTGGTGGCAGATTCTGAAGAAAAGTTGAGAACACTTGTGAGAGAGTTTGAGAGGAAATGTGCAAATATGAGATTGAAAGTCAATCCAGGGAAGAGTAAAGTTATGAGGATTGGAGGTGGGGATGAAGAGATGTGGAGGGAGGATTGGGGGGTGTAGAAGTGGGTAAGGGAAGGAAACTTGAGGAGGTGGAATGAATTCAAATATCTAGGAATGTTGGTGGAAGGTAAGGGTGGGACGGAAAAAGAAATAAAGAATAGAGTGGTAGAGGGAATGAAAGTGTTGGGGGGTCCTAAGAGAAGTATGGAAGAAAGGAAAAATTTCAAAAGAAATAAAGATAAGAATGTTTGAATGTATGTGCTTACCTTCTGTAATGTATGGATGTGAAACATGGATATTAAGTGCTAGAGCGAGGAAAAGTTTGAATGTCTTTGAGATGAAAGGTTTGAGAGCGATATGTAAATTAAGAAGGATGGATAGGATTAGAAATGACAGAATAAGAGAGATGTGTAAATGGAAGAGGGGTTTAATTGCTAGAGCAGAGGAAGGTGTGCTAAAATGGTTTGGACATATGTGTAGAATGAATGAGGACAGAATGGTGGGCAAGGTACTTAGATCCGAGGTGGAGGGGGTAAGGGGAGGGGAAGGCCAAAGTGGAGATGGATGGATGGAGTTAGAGAGATTTTGGGTGGAAGGAATTTGAGTTTAGAAGAGGGTAGAAGACTTGCGGAGGACAGAGTGAGATGGAGGGCGGTGGTGAAAGGGGTTGAAAGATAAGAATGGGTATGGTTGTAAGGGAATTATGGCGGGCACCACCCCACGAAAGTGGGAAGGGTGATGGCGAAATAAATAAATAAATAATATATAAATATATATATATATATATATATATATATATATATATATATATATATATATATATATATATATATATATATATATATATATATATATATATATATATATATATATATATATATATATATATATATATAAGGGTCAATCCATTTTTTCTGTACCGATGATGGCCGCTCGATAATTTTAGAAAACTTTTATATTTTGCATGGCGTTAATGTTATCCCTGGGAAGTTCAAAACCACCATTCGTTTTTGTAGATTTACTCTGGTTGTAACAGGGTGAGCCAAAATGTTAGACCAGGTGGAGCCAAATTTTCACTTAATAGAGGCTAACATTTTAAGTAATATCTCCATATTGGTAATTCTTATACCAAATTTCATAGAGATTGATTTGTTAGGGATACTTTAAGGTACATTTGGCCTTTCCTGTTTTTTTTTGTGAAAATAATATTTCACCATGAAAATGAATCCGAAAAATTGTGTTAAAAATCGAAGAAATTTCCATTTTCGTGGGTGTATTATTAAAAGAAGGAAATAATTTAACGATATAAAATTTTGTGTGATGATACATACTAAAGTATGGTTTAACTTAAATCTTATTTGAAGTTGGGTAAATATTTTTAAAACAATTTACAGGGTGTTCAAAAATCAATTTTTCTGAAAATCGGTAACTTTGAACCTTAATATCTCTGGTTTGGTAAGTGCTAAAAATCTGAAATTTTTACACATTATACTACTACCATAGATGTTCCTTCACCTGCAATATTAACTTTGGTACGTGCTTGTTTTAAGAAATACAGCCATTCAAAAATGCCCCCCAAAAAAAATTAAAGTTGTGTTATGATACCTATAATTATAGTTATTATAGTTCAAGACAATACATAGACAAATTAAATAGTGTGGCATCAAGGAGAAATGAAAACGAAGTTAAAAAAATTTAATTATAAGGTTAATATACATAAGAATGTACCATTATATCTACTTTAAATGACAAAATTAACTCAATAACTTTTAAAAAGTTGATTATATATATATATATATATATATATATATATATATATATATATATATATATATATATATATATAATATATATATATATATATATATATATATATATATATATATATATATATATATATATATATATATATATATATATATATATATATATATATATATATATATATATATATATATATATATATATATATATATATATATATATATATATATATATCAAAGGTATGATTATAAAAAAAAAAAAAAAAAAAAAAAAAAAAAAAAAAAAAAATATATATATATATATATATATATATATATATATATATATATATATATATATATATATATATATATATATATATATATATATATATATATATATATATATATATATATATATATATATATACTTTGCGCTATAACTGTGATTGTTCAGAAGAAGAGAGATTTCTTCGGAAACTTTGAGATTTTGTAATTTCTGCCTTTTAATGACATTTTCATTTCAAGCCCAGAAAGTTTTCTTAAAATATTTTTCATTGGGATCCATACCCAATCGCAAGCTGACATCTTGAATGAAGCAAAATTGCTTCATTAAGTTTAGAGATAAATGACACAGTAGCTTGCGTATATGATGACCAATGGTGAATTGGAAAGGTAGAAGAAATAAGTGTGGGGAACGATGATGTTTACATACATTTTTATCATCCTTCAGGACCCAGAACTTCATTCAAGATGTCAGGTTGCGATCGGGTATGGATCCCAATGAAAAATATTTTAAGAAAACTTTCTGGGCTTGAAATGAAAATGTCATTAAAAGGCAGAAATTACAACATCTCAAACAAAGTTTCCGAAGAAATCTCTCTTCTTCTGAACAATCAGTTATAGCGCAAAGTATATATATATATATATATATATATATATATATATATATATATATATATATATATATATATATATATATATATATATATATATATATATATATATATACACCGCTCAATTTTATTTTGCATTTAAAGGTTTTTTTTTTTTTTTTTTATATTTTTTTTTTATATAATATTATATATATATATATATATATATATATATATATATATATAATATATATATATATATATATATATATATATATATATATATATATATATATATATATATATATATATATATATATATATGTAGATCAACTTTTTAAAAGTTATTGAGTTAATTTTGTCATTTAAAGTAGATATAATGGTACATTCTTATGTATATTAACCTTATAATTAAATTTTTTTAACTTTGTTTTCATTTCTCCTTGATGCCACACTATTTCATTTGTCTATGTATTGTCTTGAACTATAATAACTATAATTATAGGTATCATAACACAACTTTAATTTTTTTTTTTTTTTGGCATTTTTGAATGGCTGTATTTCTTAAAACAAGCACGTACCAAAGTTAATATTGCAGGTGAAGGAACATCTATGGTAGTAGTATAATGTGTGAAAATTTCAGATTTTTAGCACTTACCAAACCAGAGATATTAAGGTTCAAAGTTACCGATTTTCAGAAAAATTGATTTTTGAACACCCTGTAAATTGTTTTAAAAATATTTACCCAACTTCAAATAAGATTTAAGTTAAACCATACTTTAGTATGTACCATCACACAAAATTTTATATCGTTAAATTATTTCCTTCTTTTAATAATACACCCACGAAAATGGAAATTTCTTCGGTTTTTAACACAATTTTTCGGATACATTTTCATGGTGAAATATTATTTTCACAAAAAAAAAAAAACAGGAAAGGCCAAATGTACCTTAAAGTATCCCTAACAAATCAATCTCTATGAAATTTGGTATAAGAATTACCAATATGGAGATATTACTTAAAATGTTAGCCTCTATTAAGTGAAAATTTGGCTCCACCTGGTCTAACATTTTGGCTCACCCTGTTACAACCAGAGTAAATCTACAAAAACGAATGGTGGTTTTGAACTTCCCAGGGATAACATTAACGCCATTCAAAATATAAAAGTTTTCTAAAATTATCGAGCGGCCAACTTCCATTATTTTGGTACGGAAAAAATGGATTGACCCATATATAAGATTAACGTTTCACTTATTCAAATCCTATCTTTAAAATTCATGACGTCACTAAATTATATTTCGGAAATCGTGACGTAATTAATTACTTCACAGATGATACAATAAAACATTACGTCATTATTTTTGGAATTATTAATTACAACGGTATATTTAGTTTACTCTCCACTCTAAATGTGTGGTGAATTGTGTGTGTGTGTGTGTGCGTTTTTTTTCCTTTAATTAAATGTAAAATAATTTAAGAAACATGAACCAAGAAAGAAAAAAAGTAACAAGAAATATAATATATATATATAATATATATATATATATATATAATATATATATATATATATATATATATATATATATATATTATATATATGACAGAGAAAATTTTTCCTCACGCCAGGATTCGAACCATTGACAATAGCGTCGCCGTTAGACAATGAACAGAAGACTCTACCACCGAGCTACGCCGCCTTAGAAGGCATAGTAAAACGGTTTTCAAGCCCTTCTGCTTCGAATCACTGTAGCAACTCGGTACGTATCTAAATCCATAGGAGGGTGCTTGGAACTCCAACTGGGGCTACTATGGCATTCTGCTGTACATTCTGTACACTATTTATTGCGATGTTGGTAACGCTCTTTATAACAACTACTTTATCGTGATTCATTCTGCTCATTCTACCTCTCGATTTTAACTGGATTTAACGTACTTGTTAAAGACCGTCATTGGCACCCAATAACCACCCAGTTAGAGTTTTAGAGTTTGCCTTGAAAATGATTTCGGCGTCTTCAACTGAAGGTAAGTACATTACAGTTTATTTTGGTAGCTTGTAAAGTGAATTAATTTGTTTGAGAATCAACATGTTTTTACTTTAGGACTTTATGTCACGAACAGTACATCTCATTCCCTTCGAGGAATTACTATAAATGTGTACATTGTTTAATTTTTCTTTTTCTTTTTTTTTTTTTTTTTACGGAATGTGACTATCCATGAGCAAACAATGATGAAAATGAAACTGATGGTTTATCTGTAAGTCAAGAACGACTCAAAATTAGTAGTAAGATAGAAGAGTTGTTTAACTTCAGTGGTTCTTCTAATGACTTCCACCCTTCCGAAATTTTTAAGTCTACATCATCTGATGACGATTCCAGGCCTAATGTCAAAAAGCGTAGGGAAATGAGCAAAAATGTATCTTCCTCGAAAACAATTGAAGCTGACTCGTGTCAGCATTATTTTACTTTATGTATTTTATTTATGAAACTAAATTGAGACCTGACTGTATCATTCCAGGAGCTGAAGAGGTTTCCACAAGTGAACTTGTCTCCAATCAACCTGTATACCAAGAGACTGCAATGGAAAACAACCTGTTATTTGTGAGTGTTGTAGCCTTAACAACGGAAAATAAAATACGAAGTCCAGATGATGGAATTGCTAGGCGTAAAGGATTTTATTTATTGTTAACAGTACACTACACAAATAACAGTCCAGTCAGAAACACAAGAGGGGGATTGTGTTTTGTGAAGGAAATGATGAAATTTACAACTGTCCAGAACAGTAAGAAAAGGAGTAGAAATCCAAGTACTTGGAAAATAAATCTTATAAAGGAAAACCGCCAATCAGGAAATGCTTATGTTTCTCCCACCGGCAAGGAAATGCCAAAAAAGCAATTTATTTAGAAGGCTATTCAAAGTGTCCAAGAAAATGTAAAGTAAACTTCACTGAAAATGATAATAGAATTATATTTCAAAAAATTTGGGCTATAAAAGATTCTAATAAACAGAGGCAGTATTTAGCTCCGCAAATTAAGGTGGTTTAAAGAGAGATAATTTGTGCAGCTAGCAACGAATCTCGACGTAACAAAGAATTACTTCTTCTATTAAGACTAACAAAGAAATCAAAAAAAAAAATTTTTTTTCCTTAGTACTACTTATGTCTCAGAAACATTCGGTAGAAATATACTGATTTAACGTGACGAAAGTAATGTAGTGGTAAGTCCTCATAAAAGAGGTCGTCACTGTCCAGGTGTAAAGAGCCTGATAACAACAGAGAAATAATTAGAAAACATACATTCATTTACCTCTGTTCAATCACATTACTGTTGTGAAAGTAACTCTAATACTATTTGGCTAATGTTTTAAATATCACAATAATGTATGAGCTGTATGCAAAAGAGTGTGAAAAAATAGGTGTAAATCCAGAAAAATTATGGCTATATAGAGACATATTTAATAAAAAAAATTCAATCTGGCTTTCCCAAACCCAGAAAAGATGAATGTAATCAATGTCATCGTTACAGAAGTTTGTCATATGATCAGCAAGAACTTGAAAAAACATGTTGAGATGAACATATACAGCAAACTTGCTCGTGAATTGAAAAACATTATAAAGCAGAAGCTTTGGAGGAAAATGTCATCTTTTAGAATTTGATCTTGAAGCCGTTAGATACTGTCTTTCTGTTTCTACAAAGAAAGTATTTTACAAACGCAGGTTAGACGTTTATAATCTAACTGAGCATAATGCTGCTTCTAAACATGCAACTAATTATATGTGGCATGAGGATATAGCCAAAATGAGGGTCTATTGAAGTATCTTCATGTTTGTATTTAAAACTTCAATGCATTGCTCGTGGACGTCCAATTAACCTGTTTTATGACAGTTGCGGGTGACAGAATCAGAATATAAAAGTGTACCCTATGCTTCTGCATGATATCCTTCTACTAATCAATTTTTTTTGGAACCGGACCATTCTCAATTGGAATGTGACTAGTTTCATGCCATAGTATATATATATATATATATATATATATATATATATATATATATATATATATATATATATATATATATATATATATATATATATATATATATATATATATATATATATATATATATATATATATATATATATATATATATATATATATATATATATATATATATATATATATATATATATATATATATATATATATATATATATATATATTATGTCTCCTCTGGTGGGCAAAGGCCGGCGGCCTACCAAATTCCACCAGAGTTTGGGGAACATTCCGGATCCGGATATATATATATATATATATATATATATATATATATATATATATATATATATATATATATATATATATATATATATATATATATATATATATATATATATATATATATATATATATATATATATATATATATATATATATATATATATATATATATATATATATATATATATATATATATATATATATATATATATATATATATATATATATATATATATATATATATATATATATATATATATATATATATATATATATATATATATATATATATATATATATATATATATATATATTATATATATATATATATATTATGTCTCCTCTGGTGGGCAAAGGCCGGCGGCCTACCAAATTCCACCAGAGTTTGGGGAACATTCCGGATCCAGATCACTAATGGCCAACGTGACCCGATACACGGCGTTTAAAAGTGTGCAAGTCAAAGGAAGTTGGGAAAACAGATAAAGGGAGTGTTTCCAGACTTTACCAGTAGAGTACATGTAAGAGTGAGCATAGCGGTTAAGTCTGGGGTCGGAGAGTTGGACAGAGAAAGGATGAGACTGTGTAGAAAGTCGTGTCGCACGAGCCCTTCTTAATTGAGGAGGTATGCGACGTGAGAATTCAGAAGAGCAATGTTCGTTGTAATAGCGATAGTATAGAGAAAGGGATGCAACAATTCGACGGGAAGAAAGAGACTGGAGAGAGTTAGTAGGAGCCGGAGAATTGATTAGACGAAAAGCCTTAGACTCCACCTTTTCTAGAATAGCTGTGTGTGTGGAACCACCCCAGATGTGAGAGGCGTACTCCATACAGGGGCAAACAACACCCCTATACAGAGCAAGCAACTGGGGTTGCGTAAAAAAAAACCACGAAGGCGCCTCAGAACACCCAACCTCTTAGAAGCTTGTTTAGAAAGAGAAATAATGTGATCTTTCCAAGAAAGATCACGAGAAAAGGAAACTCTGAGAATATTGAGGACAGATGAAGGTTTGAGTTAAGTGTTTTCGAAGAATATATCATAGTTGTGTGGAAGATTATGTCGAGTAGAAAGATGGAAGAATTGAGTTTTTGAGGCATTGAAAACGACCATGTTTTCTCTGCCCCAATTTGAAATACGAGAAAGATCAGAGGTCAGTTGCTCCAAGGCCATCCTTCTTGAATCTATCAACTGCTGTTGGTAGGGACGTCTTTCAAATTGAAATGAGTAATGAAGGGTGGAGTCATCGGCATAGGAGTGTATAGGAGACGAAGTAATAGAGAGAAGGTCATTGATGAAAATTAGAAAAAGAGTTAGAGAAAGGACAGATCCTTGAGGAACACCACTATGTATAGATTTTTAGGAAGAACGGTGGCCGTCTATAACAGCTGCTATAGAACGACCGGAAAGGAAATTAGAGAGGAGGTCAGAGAGAGAAGGATAGATTCCGAAAGAGGGAAGTTTGGAAATCAAAGCTTTGTGCCAGACTCTATCGAAGGCTTTCGATATGTCCAGCGCGACAGCAAAAAATTCACCGAAATGCCGAAGAGCGGAGGACCAAGAGTCAGAGAGAAGGGAAAGAAGATCATCCGTAGAGCGTTTCTTACGAAACCCACACTGGCGATCTGAGATAAGATTAGAAGAATTGAGATGTTTGCAAATCTTCCTGTTAATTATAGATTCGAAAACTTTAGAAAGAACGGAGGTTAAAGAAATAGGACGATAGTTAGAGGGCTGAGAGGGGTCCCCCTTCTTCGGCAAAGGTAGAATGAGCGCACGTTTCCAGCAACAAGGAAAGGTTGAAGAAGAAAGAAATAGACGAAATAGTTTACCAAGGCAGGGTGCAAGCTCGGAAGCACAAGTTTTGAGAACCGCAGGATAAGGAATACCATCAGGACCATACGCCTTGTTAGTGTTAAGCTCAGAGAGAGCAGAAATGACATCTTTAGAAGAAATTGCAATGTTAGGCATAAATGAGTTGGAGGGGGTTGAAGGAGGAGGAATAGCTCCAGAATCGTCTAAGGTGGAGCTAGAAGCAAAAGTTTGAGTGAAGAGTTCAGCTATAGTAGAAGGTAAAATGGCAGTTGTGCCATCAGAAGAGACTAGAGGAGGGAAAGAGGAAGAAGCAAAGTTAGAGTTGACATTTTTTGCAAAATGACAGAAAGACCGAGAGGAAGAAGAGCCAGAAAGATTATTGCATTTGCGGCGGAGAAAAGAGTTTTTGGTATCTCGAAGAATAGATTTTGCCCCATTCCGGGATGAAATATAAATTGAACGAGTTTCAGGAGTTTGAAGACGACGGTAGTCTCTGAAGGCAGCATCCCTACGGTTGATAGCGCGAGAACAAGTAGAGTTAAACCAAGGTTTGTTAGGTTTAGTAGAAGGGAAAGAATATGGAATGTACGCCTCCATGCCAGAGAGAATCACCTCGGTTATACCCTCAGCACACTCCAAGGGACCCCTCCCACGAAAGCAATAATCATTTCATGGGAAATCAGAGAAGTACAACCGCAAGTCAGACCAGTTAGCAGCACCAAAGTTCCACAAATGTCTCCTCGCTGAAGGCGGGGGCCGTTCTTGTGGAAGACTTGAAGAGACAGGACAAGATACGGAGATAAGAAAGTGATCGGATGAACCCAGAGGAGGAAAGAGTTTAACAGTATAAGGAAAAGGATATGAAGTAAGGAAAAGATCAAGCATGTTGGGTTCATCACCAAGACGGTCAGAGATACGGGTAGGGAGTTGCACCAACTGCTCAAGGTTGTTCTGGATAGAAAAGTTGTAGGAGAGTTCACCGGCTGGATCATGATAACAAGAGGAAAGCCACTGGCGGTGGTGAACATTGAAATCACCTAAAACGATGATTTCGGAGAAAGGAGGAGAAGACAGAATGTGCTCTATTTTGGAATTTAAATAGTCGAAGAATTTTGGATAGTCAGTAGAGTTAGGAGATAAATAAACAGAACAAATGAATTTAGTAGTAGAATTGCAAGAGAGCTTTAGCCATAAGGTAGAAAATTCAGGAAATTCCAAATTAGAGACACGAGAGCAAATGACATCATTGCGCACATATGCGCAACAACCGCCTTTGGCTGAAAATTGAGGATAGAGACAGTAGGAGGTAACAGAATAAGGTTTGCTGTCAGCAAACTCAAGCAACTGAGTTTCGGTTAGAAACAAGAGATGAGGTTTAGAAGAAGAGAGATGGTGTTCGACAAAGAGGAAATTAGTAAAAAGACCGAGAATGTTGCAGAAATTAATGAAAAAAGAAGACCGTGCACCGGGGCAAGCCGGACGCCGGGTTATGCCTGCACCATCCCCATCATCGGAGGCCGCCAACTCCCAAGTGATGATGGGGTGAGGGGTGGATGAGGGGCATTCTTTAAATGCCGCCCCTCGCAGCATCTCCGAGGCAGCTGTAGGTTTCGCCATATTGATTTCTTTTATAAAGATAAAGTAAGAGTAAGCGCTTGTAAAATGTGGGAACGTGTGAAGAATAGTGGTGGAGAGGTAGTTGGAGCATAGACACTCCAGAGTGGGGCGGAGGTACGCTAGAGACCCCCAGAGAAGGTGAAACGCGAAAAGGAACGAACCAAAGGGCAACGGAGTGAAACGGAATGGTCTAGCCCATCCTATCACTCCGTAGGTTATGCCCAATGGGGGGTACTTGCATTGCTTCGGACGGCGCTACGTCCTCCCCTATATATATATATATATATATATATATATATATATATATATATATATATATATATATATATATATATTATATATATATATATATATATATATATATATATATATATATATATATATACTATTCAAAAACAGAAAATTAAATTTAAAATAACTTTTCATTTATTAACTATTAACTCCACGTAAACAAGTGTTCAAAAATTGACTCATAAAAAGAGCTTTAATTAAATATGAATATAAATATATTTATTTGCACTCGTGAAAAATTTAATAAAATCCTAATAAACGTATTTGTATTATTTAATTTACGTACAAAAAAATGAAAAAAAAAAATTTATATTGGAATAAATTATAATTTATACTCATATTCATGTACATAAGATTAATTTCACAAAAATTTTAGTTATTAAATATTTTTTAAATATATATATATATATATATATATATATATATATATATATATATATATATATATATATATATATATATATATATATATATATATATATATATATATATATATATATATATATATATATATATATATATATATATATATAAAATATATATATATATATATATATATATATATATATATATATATATATATATATATATATATATATATATATATATATATATATATATATATATATATATATATATATATATATATATATATATATATATATATAAGGTCGGGCTGAAAAATAACGGATGTTGATGCGTTGCTAAGCAAAGGAAACGAGTATAAACATGTTCAGACCTGCGTTCGAAACAGTATAAACATGAATCGTGAAATGCAGAAGACGTAGAAGCTCAAAAGAGACAGGAGGATGATTATTCTTTGATTTGTCTTTTGTTGTCCCTAAAAGGCAGAGAATAGTTATGCGAGTACTGTTTTTACAAAGTCCACAAGGACGACTTAAGCCTTAATTTTTTGTCTGGGCAGCTGTTAACAGCGTGTTTGTAACTGGAACAGCAGCAAACAGACCCAATTAAACACACTGTTCTTTCCTTTCCTTAGGAATGGTGCAGGCGTTGAAAGAAGGCATAAAATGTTTACCATAACACATCTTGCACTCTAGAGATGTAAGAGAAGTAGTACAAGAAACCCCACCTCTTCCTTCCTTAGAATTATCATGCTTAATATTAAGTTTCCGTGAAGTTTCAGAAGCTTTGGAAGAGACGTTCTAAGATGAAGTCTTCCTAGTTGTGGAAGAAGAGATACGAGATGAATTTTTATTAGAGGCAGAAGACGAGTTTCTAACTTTCATTTTCTCAAGCGATTTCAAAACGGTGTTGTGATGGGAGAAAATGAGGTTCGCTGACGGGTACTCTTGTAGAGTAAGAAATTCAAGCTCTGAAAGAAAATTAGAGGGCAATTTGTCAACTATGAGGTGACTAATTAATTTACAGCCGGCGGAATATTCCTCAAAAAAATTCAAATCCAATTCTTTGAGTTCGTGAAGATATGTCCTCACTTTTGAAATTAAAGAGCGAACGTGTTCTGAATTTTTAACCATTCAGTATAGTACATCATCTAGTGGAGAAGAGAGTCTATGAAATAAGGACGTCAAGGTACAAGTCCTTCAAGTGTTTATAGCAACTGAGTAATTTTAATCAATATTAGGTAATTGTTCCACATCCTTTATAGAATTTCCTGAGAGGTGTGATTTGGTAGCTTCTGAAATGTCTTTTCAACAAAAATATTTTCAAACGATAAAAATAAAGACCTGAAAAAGAAACTATCCCCCTCACTCGAAAACATTTTACATTTAAATGCAGGAATTTTGAGCTCGTGTTCAGGTTTTAAATTTTTGAGTATGGAGTTCAATACTGCACTCGTGATAGAATTACTCCCTTGCGAAGATGGGATTAATTGTAAGTGTGTTGTGATGCGAAGTGTGAGGGGTGTGTGACATTATTAACTACCTACCCTCATTTTTTGCATATGCTATTGTGAGATCTTGAGCACCTCCTCATTTACAGCATCCTGATCATACCTCAAGATGTTCGAAGCACATAATTTTGCTTTAATATCTGAATCGAAGCTTCGAATCTCTTGAAGTCTTAAGGCCACTTCCTCTAGCATTTTCGATATATTTACTTCACTCAGTTCACCAATAAGAACAGGTTTTAGCAAAAAAAGTTATTTTTCCCTTAATAAAACCCATTGCTACTCGTAAATGAAGATATTTTTATCTCAACCGAAGTACATATCTTCCCAAGATATGTACTAGAGTCTACGAGTCCTAGGTCAGACTGAATGGTCTACTCTACATCATTTAAAGTGAAGTGGTAGAGGTGATATCATTAGCAGCCATATTCTTTTTGAGTCGAGATTAAATATAAAACTAAAGACTAACTTAACCTATTTCAATAATTTATTAAAAATAACCAAATATTTATATGTGTTAATATGATATATGATAAGAATGCTTATATTAACAAATTTATATAAGGCAGAAATAATGAAACAAAAATAAATAAATATAATAATAATAATAATAATAATAATAATAATAATAATAATAATAATAATAATAATAATAATAATAATAACCGCAATTGTAGGTAGATGTAACACAGTTTTGAATTAAAACTATTATATTAAAAAACTAAATTGTCAAATCAAATTTTCACTTAAAGTCAGAAGTGAAATTCTTTCACTTAATTTTAAATGCAAATGAAAAAAGGAAATTCATGTATTAAATTAGACGAAGATCCAAAAGATCGAAAAAAAAAATCAAATGAAAATCAAATTCAACACGAACT
This sequence comes from Armadillidium nasatum, assembly GCA_009176605.1. Classification (NCBI taxonomy): domain Eukaryota; kingdom Metazoa; phylum Arthropoda; class Malacostraca; order Isopoda; family Armadillidiidae; genus Armadillidium; species Armadillidium nasatum. Next base: position 32,891 of record SEYY01022895.1, on the reverse strand, counting down.
CAAAAAATTAAGATTTAAATTATTTTAAAGGATGCGTAGCGATCCTGCAACTAAGGCAACTTTTTGGGGGGGGGGTTCACGGGACCCCAGGTTCCCCTTCCTCTGACTTGAGTGCAATTTCGATAGATTGGCCCACCCAAAATGGTATCAGGAAAGAGCGTGGGGTTGATTTGAGCGGAATGATTTGCAACTGCAAATCAAAATCCCTTTAGGTTTTTTTTTCAGTGGATCGTGCTATATATATATATATATATATATATATATATATATATATATATATATATATATATATATATATATATATATATATATATATATATATATATATATATATATATATATATATATATATATATATATATATATATATATATATATATATATATATATA
>SEYY01022895.1:22500-30000 GCA_009176605.1 Armadillidium nasatum | reverse complement strand
CATCATTTTCCAGGTTTTCAAATCTGTCGTTCATCTCCTTCATTAATGTTTCAGTCATCCTTGAAACTCCCTTAGACTTAATAACATTTGTTAACACAACTTTCAATGTTGAAACAAGTGGTATCACATCTGACAAACATGATTCAGCTGAACTTATAGTCTTTGTTAATTCTTCAAAAGGCTTAAGGATATTAATACAATTATTTAAAATGTCATTTTCGTCAGCTGTTAGAGGCTTTATTTTTGTGCTGCTTGAAGCATAAAGGCAAATGGCCTCATCCTAAGCATATGCAAACTACTATTCCAAAGCGTGTTTGAATATCTTGCATGACAGAAAGTGGACGAACATTTAATCTTGTTTGTATTTTCTTCAGCTCATTTTGGGCTACAACGGAGTGATTGAAATGCGTAGCAATTAACCTACATTTGGTTATTAAATGGTTATTAAATCGGATACACATTTTTGACTCATAATGGAATTTTTAACTACTATCTGAGTTTGGTGTGCAAAGCAATCTACATTTTTCACTCTTGCCAGAGAAAGTGCTTTTTTTTATATTTGTGCCCGAATCCCTGACTACGCAGTGCACTTCATTTAATGAAATCTTCCATTTTGTCAGCATCTTTTCAAATACAGTTTCAAGATATAGTCGCCTGTATGGCGCTCAGAAAGAGGTTCTGCGTTCAATACAAAATTTTGTATAGTAATTTTTTACTATCCGCGGATGCGGATGCGGATGCGGATGCGGTTGCGGATATTGGAAAAATGATGCGGATATCCGCAGTTGCGGATGCGGATGCGGATATCCGGTCCACCTCTAATATATATATATATATATATATATATATATATATATATATATATATATATATATATATATATATATATATATATATATATATATATATATATATATATATATATATATATATATATATATATATAAATTGTTTCTAAAAGCAAACACAAATTCAAAACTTTTTCAATATGAATATAAATTCACTAAATTATCTAATATGTTAAGATTTAATGTAAGTTAAATAAACCTTATAAAGAACGATATGAGAACCAAAAATTTCTAACAAGATCTTAAAAGTATCGTTTAAGATATAAGTGCAAAATAATTTAAAAAAAAAAAAAAAAAAAACAAAAAACAAAAAACAAAGACAAGTAATGAACAAAAAAAATTGAAGCAGCAATTACCTGAAGTTAAAAATTAAAGATATTGAAGAACCTTACCTAAATATTTTTCCAGATATTCTTGAAAGACGATTGAGAAGAAATTCTGTGTAAAATTTAGAGGTTCTTCCAAGTATTTTCTTCTTAGTATGAATAGAATACTTGAGGTAATTTCTTAAAAAGGAACTTGTTTCTTTATCAAATTCGAAAGAATTTCTAGAAAAAGTAATATAGAAATGTTATATATATATATATATATATATATATATATATATATATATATATATATATATATATATATATATATATATATATATATATATATATATATATATATATATATATATATATATATATATATATATATATATATATATATATATATATATATATATATATATATATATATATATATATATATATATATATATATATATATATATATATATATATATATATATATATATATATATATATATATATATTTTAATAAGAAGTTGAAACTATTTGGCGAACTACGCCTGCCGACCACTATTTTCGAATACAATTATAAATATGAAAAATTTTTTGAAATAAAAATAATTTTTTTCTCCGACTGTGACTCCACCAAAGAAATTTTATCACTGGCTTCAGCTGAGACACGAAGAACGCAGTCATGGTTATAAATCTGATTACTCATATGTTCATTATTTTGTAAAATAATTTTCTTTGTTTTGGTTACTTCACATTTATCGAAAATTTGTTTAGGTCGCTTGTCGTTTGGCCACTTTAGCTATAAATCATCCTGTTGCAATCCAGTAATACCAACATCTCAACGCCCTTGGTACTGTTTTTAATTTTTATTATGTTAGAATATTACACACTGCTTTGAGCTCATTTTTTAAAAATTTTCTTGGAAAAATTCACTACGTATCTAAAACGTGAATTTCGAGACCATAAATTTGGCTAGAAAATTTTGATAAATTTCATTTTAATTCTGTTCTTTATCAGTACAAAAAAAATAAGTACGTAGCATCTTTGAGTTAAATTTAAAACTCTGAATTAGCTGGTGATTAATTATATTTGGAATTACGTACCCTAAGCCTGATGATGCATTCGGCAATATGGAGTACCTTTTCATAAGCATGTCATTCCTTCTTATGTTAGTGTAAGTTCGTGGCTTTAATGTGAAACTCACGGTGAAAAATAAACCAGAGTAGAAAACAAATATTTTCCATTTCTACCTATTTGCTATTTCTGGTTCTAGAGCATTTTTTAGGAAGGTCATGCCCTCTACATCATAAAATTTGTCCTGAGTAGCATGCTATACATGAATTTATCGGGGGAATTCTTTATCGTAGCCCACCTGCTTTCAACCTCTAAGTAAGTTTCAACAGAGGAAAAAAAATTTTTTAAATAAATAAATATTTATTTGAAAGAGATCTTACATCTGATCTTTGCTGAAACTTTTTATTCATTTAATTAAGATTAAAAAAAAAAAAAAAAAAAAAAAAAAAAACCTTATCCTGTTTGTAATATCTTTGAATTTTTTTAACGGGAATTATAATCAATACTATTATTTTTGGGTTCTCAACATCTCGTCAGATATATATATATATTATATATATATATATATATATATAATATATATATATATATATATATATATATATATATTATATATATATATATATATATATATATTAGAGATGTACCGATAGTATCGGTATCGGTATCGGCATTTTTTGTATCGGTATTGGCTAATATGGCAGATACTTGGCCGATACTCCGATACTTTGAATTCGACTACTAAGTGATGTCTTTACCTTAAAGGAGCATATTATGTCATGTTTGAATAATAGTATTTTTTATATTTTGTCTTTTCTGCTGATTAAATGAGGTCTCTTCTTTCATTATTTTTATTCTTTATATTGTAGCTAGTTAAAGAATCTTCTTGTAAATTGTAATTATGTTAAAACATAAAAGCGAGTAGCTAAACTTTGTTAATACTTACTGGAAAATGGAAATGGAATATTTTTTGAATAAACACAAACATAAAAAAGTTATTAGTATTATATTTGGTTCATCCGATCACCTTCTTATCTCCGTATCTTATTCTGTCTCTTCAAGTCTTTCGCAAGAACGACCCTCGCCTTCGGCGAGGAGACGTTTTTGGCACTTCGGTGCTGCTAGCTGGTCTGACTTGCGGTTGTACTTCTCTGATTTCCCATGGAATGATTATTGCTTCGTGGGAGGGATCCCTCGGAGTGTGCTGAGCGCATAACTGAGGTGATTCTCTCTGGCATGGAGGCGTACATTCCATATTCTTTCCCTTCTACTAAACCTAACAAACCTTGGTTTAACTCTGCTTGTTCTCGCGCTATCCGCCGTAGAGACGCTGCCTTCCGAGATTACCGTCGTCTTCAAAACCCTGAAACCCATTCAACTTATATTTCATCCCGGAATCGTGCAAAATCTATTCTTCGTAATACCAAAAACTCTTTTCTCCGTCGCAAATGCAATAATCTTTCTGGTTCCTCTTCCTCTCGCCCTTTCTGGCATTTTGCAAAAAAATGTCAACTCTAACTTTGCTTCTTCCTCTTTCCCTCCTCTAGTTTCTTCTGATGGTACAACTGCCATTTTACCTTCAACTAAAGCTGAACTCTTCGCTCAAACTTTTGCTTCTAACTCTACCTTAGACGATTCCGGAGCTATTCCTCCTCCTTCAACCCCCTCCAACTCATTTATGCCTAATATTATAATTTCTTCTAAAGATGTCATTTTTGATCTCTCTCTGAGCTTAACACTAAGAAGGCGTATGGTCCTGATGGTATTCCTCCTGCGAATCTCAAAACTTGTGCTTCTGATCTTGCACCCTGCCTTGAAAAACTATTTCGTCTTTGCCTTTCTACTGCGACCTCCCTTCTTGCTGGAAACGTGTGCTTATTCAGCCTGTGCCGATGAAGGGGGACCCTTCTCAACCCTCTAACTATCGTCCAATTTCTTTAACCTCCGTTCTTTCTAAAGTTTTCGTATCTATCCTTAACAGGAAGATTTGGAAACATCTCAATTCTTCTAATCTTATCTCTGATCGCCAGTATGGCTTTCGTAAGAAACGCTCTACTGGTGATCTCCTTTCCCTTCTCTCTGACTCTTGGTCCTCCGATCTTCGGCATTTCGGTGAATCTTTTGCTGTGGCGCTGGACATATCGAAGGCTTTCGATAGAGTCTGTCACAAAGCTTTGATTTCCAAACTTCCCTCTTTCGGAATCTATCCTTCTCTCTGTGACCTTCTCTCTAATTTCCTTTCCGGTCGTTCTATAGCAGCTGTTGTAGACTGCCACCGTTCATCCTATAAATCTATTAATAGTGGTGTTTCTCAAGGATCTGTCCTATCCCAACTCTTTTTCTAATTTTCATCAATGATCTTCACTCTATTACTTCGTCTCCTATACACTTCTATGCCGATGACTCCACCCTTCATTATTCCTTTCAATTTGAAAGACGTCCCTCCCAACAGCAGTTGATAGATTAAAGAAGGATGGCCTTGGAGCAACTGACCGCTGATCTTTCTCGTATTTAAAATTGGGGCAGAGAAAACATGGTCTTTTTCAATGCCTCAAAAACTCAATTCCTCCATCTTTATACTCGATACAATCTTCCACACAACTATGACATCTTCTTCGAAAGCACTCAACTCAAACCTTCATCTGCTCTCAATATTCTTGGTGTTTCTTTTTCTCGTGGTTTTTCTTGGAAAGATCACATTACTTCTCTCTCTAAACAAGCTTCTAAGAGGTTGGGTGTTCTGAGGCGCCTTCGTAGTTTTTTTACGCCATTCCAGTTGCTCGCTCTGTATAAGGGCGTTGTTCGCCCCTGTATGGAGTATGCCTCGCATATATGGGGTGGTTCCACACATACAGCTCTTCTTGAAAAGGTGGAGTCCAGGGCATTTCGTCTTATCAACTCTCCTGCTCTTACTAACTCTCCCTAATCTTTTTCTTCCATCGTATTGTTGCGTCACTCTCTCTATACTATCGCTATTACAACGGACATTGCTCTTCTGAACTCCTACGTCGAATACCTCCTCCACTGAGAAGAGCTCGTGCTACACGACTTTCTACACAGTCTCATCCTTTCTCTGTCCAACTCTCCGACCCCAGACTTAACCGCTATGCTCACTCTTACATGTACTCTACTGGTAAAGTCTGGAACACACTCCCTTTATCTCCCAACTTCCTTTGACTTGCACACTTTTAAACGCCGTGTATCGGGTCACGTCGGGCATTAGCGACCCGATTTCGTTTGCCCCCCAACTCCGGTAGATATTGGTAGGCCTCTGGCCTTTGCCTACCGGAGGAGACATGAAAAAAAAAATTTTTTTTTCCTAAAAGATAATATTTTAATTTATAAAATATACTTGGGCACAACCAAATATGAAATACATAACTAAGTATTGGTTGCACAGTTAATGCAATCCTCAGTTGCCCAGAAGTACACAAATGTTCTATCTTATTACTGTGTTTTTCTTATAATAATTAAAGTATCGGTATCGGTATCGGTATCGGCCTCTAAAAAAATAGAGTATCGGTATCGGCCTCTTTACTGGTATCGGTACATCTCTAATATATATATAATAATATATATATAATATATATATATATATATATATATATATATATATATATATATATATATATATATATATATATATATATATATATATAAATCGAACTATACAAATTATGAATTCGACGATGAAACAAATAAAAAATGATCAAATTCACATTCAAGAATACCCATTGTGTTTAAAGTATAATTTTTACAACTGAAATGAGAAATTGTGATACAAGTTTCCTACACTTAACTGGAGAGGACCAATCACGGATGAATTTAAAGCATTGTCCTTCACAATGTAACTCGATTTCTTCTCCTAATTATCATAACAGAGTTTTATTCGACCCATGACTAATTTTATTATTAATTAAAATTTTTTTTGCTGCTTTAAATATGAAATTTATTAAGAGAAAAATATTAAAATGAAACAAACATTGATCTGAAATAAAAATTTACTGCGAAAAGGGGGGTTAAAAACTAAAAGCGGTGGTAAAAAAAAAAAAAAAAAAAAAAAAAAAAAAATTCTGTTGAACAAAAATAGTTTTCATATTTTAATTCAGTGCCACCTTCCTTCAAATAATAATAATAAAACAAAAAAAATAAATCAATATCCTGCTCTATGATACAAGAAATTATTTTATTTTTTAAAATTACAGTATACCTCTTATAATTGGGCTGTACAAATAAAAATTAAGGTGTAATTTATATATATATATATATATATATATATATATATATATATATATATATATATATATATATATATATATATATATATATATATATATATATATATATATATATATATATATATATATATATATATATATATATATATATATTAGTGATGGCATCCGCATCCGCATCCGCATGCGCGGATGCGGAACATCCGCACCAAAATCAACATCCGCATCCGCATTTTCGAAAATTCAACATCCGCACCCGCATCCGCATCCGCACTTTCTGAAAATTCAACATCCGCATCCGCATCCGCATCCGCATCCGCACTTCTCCAAAATTCGACATCCGCATCCGCATCCGCATCCGCAAATTAGAAAATATGACATCCGATCCATCACTAATATATATATATATATATATATATATATATATATATATATATATATATATATATATATATATATATATATATATATATATATATATATATATATATATATATATATATATATATATGCGAATTGCAGATCAAGAGTGAGGGTGAAGAGAGAACTATCGGATTGGTTTAGCATAGGAGTGGGATTGAGACAGGGGTGTGTAATATCTCCATGTTATTTAATCTATTGATGAATGGTTTACTTAGAAAAATGGAGAGAGAAGGGAAGAGTATTATGTTGAGAAATATGGAGGGTGAATGTGAAGTGAATGTTTTACTTTTTGCAGATGATGCGGCATGTGTTGGTGGCAGAATCTGGAGAAAAGATGAGAATACTTGTGAGAGAGTTTGAAGGGAAATGTGCAAACACGAGATTGAAATTCAATCCAGCGAAGAATAAAGTTATGAGGATTGGAGGTGGGGATGAGGAAATGTGGAGGGAGGAATTGGTTTGTAGAAGTGTGAGAATGGAAACTTGAGGAGGTGAATGAATTCAAATATCTAGTAATGTTGGGTGGAAGGTAAGGGTGGGACGGAAAAAGAAATAAAGAACAGAGTGGTAGAAGGAATGAAAGTATTGGGGGGCCTAAGAAAAGTATGGAAGAAA
>SEYY01022895.1:5000-20000 GCA_009176605.1 Armadillidium nasatum | reverse complement strand
GAAATAAATCTCAAAATATATTTCGGCTTTTTACTCGCTTTTCTTTTTTTTTTTTTTTAAATAAAAACGTACTAAATGGGATTTAATCCCTTTAAAACCCGCTCCTCACATCCGAGAGTTTAGTATGATTAATGTATGGAAGATTCATCTCCCTCCCTCCCTCTCCCACTGTTTGTCCTGCCTCTTTCCTGCCTCTCTGTTTATCATATCTCCTTCCGTTCTATTCTACCTCCTTACTGTTTCGAGATTTCTTCTTAAGGTTTCTTATCACTCTGAATTTATTAACATTTCTTTCTGAGTTTATTTCATTTAATCATCCACGTTCATCTCTCCTCTCCTCTCTCTCTATTTATTTGTTACTTTTTTTTCTCTCATTCTCCCTCTCCTACGATTTCATACCATTTGTGGGCATGTCAATCCTTTTTTTCCTTTTTTTTAAAATCCTTTTTTCCTTAATGTAGCCATTGCATCTCTAAGATCGTTTTCTTTCGACTACTTCTTCAACATCTTTTTTTTTTCTTTTTTCTTTTTGCTCTTCTGCATTCTAATTTTGATCCTTTTGCTTTTTCCGAATTTTTTTTTTCCTTCTTATCTTGTTTCCTGCGATTCATTATATAATATATATTTTTTATTAATTTTTTTATTTGGTAATTTTAAGTAAATTTATTTTCTATATTTAACCTTTTATTTCGAATGCTTACAGGGTACGTCTTTCGTATAAAGATGGCAACAAATCATGCAACCACCTGTGAAGATCAATGGGGGATTTGGTGAATTTCAATTGAAGATAACCAATCATTCACTTTCACTATTTTCGCTAGGTAGGTAGTGGCTTTTGGTATTGGGGTTGGTGAAGCAAAAGAACTATCAGTTTTCTCTGATACTCGAATCTTTCTCAGTTATTCCAAGATAGTCTGAGTTTATATTCTATAGAATTTTCCACGTTGCTGAACATCACCTTTTTTCTTAATCGAGACTTACGTTCTCTTTCTAACCTCGTTTATCATCGAAGGAGAAAGATGTGCGTACGTATACAACGATATTTTATGATCTCGTGTTACTGATTTGAAGTCTTCTCAGTTTTTAACATAATGGTTTTGATTCTTTACGAATCTATGATGAATTCAACGGTATTATTTATTTCTCTTAGCTTTAGGGCTAAATACTGTCTGCCTTGATAGTGAGCTTGGTTCCGCTAAGGAACTCCAAGTTTGCTGTTATAAGTTCTCTTTCTCTATTAATTTCAGGAATTTCTCAGGAATTTAACTATCGTTTTTAATCGAAACTCAGGTGTTTGTCTTTTTCATTCTCAATTCTCATCCAATTTCACGTATGGGCTAATATATATATATATATATATATATATATATATATATATATATATATATATATATATATATATATATATATATATATATATATATATATATATATATATATATATATATATATATATATCCAATAACTATAGATTATTCCAATTTTTTCTTCCGATTCTTTCGTTGAAATAATTATTATTCAGTTAATTTTCAATATTCACAACTACAAATAACTTTCCTTTAGTTCTGAAGGTACAGATGACGAACTCATGTAAACAATTCCTTATTAATAAACTAGAAGAGTACGTGCTGCTTTCTAACAGCATCTGTAATTGTCTTCCAGGTGAACCAACAAAATAAACCATTTTTCGACTTTTAGCATTTTACCTTCTAAAAAATGTTATTTCTACTCTTGATTCATCCACCTATTTCCTTATCCTCCTTAACGTGCATCTTGTTCAAATATACCATGATTTCCATATAAGAACGTAGTTTTGGTTTTTTGGTGCTGCAAAGTAGTAGCTTTTCTTTTATTTCCATTGAAATAATTACAGCTTCAGAGGGAAGGGTCACTTAAATAGAAAAGAACGTGTAAGCGATGTGATTTTCTTTTATAAGGAGGAGAACATCTCTTTTCTTTCCTTATAGTTAACACTAAAAACCAGGAATACGCTCTGACTACTTTCGCGTTATTTGTAACATGGACTTTAGTACCTTTATGATTCATCGTCGTTTTCACACTGAATCCTGCAAAATTCCTTTTCCTCCATAATATTTTGGTTTCCTTGAGAAACGTTGTAATCACTTGGTTTAATTTCTTCCTTCTCTTTCTATCGCATTCTTAAGAGTAACAACTTTCTTTTTCTTCAGACTGGCCCAGCTGTCTTACTTTCTGCTATTGCTGAACATTTAGATCATTCAGGTGATATTCATATTTATTCGTTACCAGTCCTACCTTAATTATTATTATTCACTTTGTAATTTCGGTGTGCTGCTTACAGCCTAATATATACATAAATAAATAAATTTACATGTGACGACTGGAAAGCAGTCTATATTTTCAGTTCCCTGATTGAACGGCAGAGTATAGGGGTATATCTTCTCGTTTAGAAATTTCCAGTGCATTCTAGCGCTTTCTAATTTTAAGAACGTTGCTTAACTAACCATCATCTCAGGAGAGTTTTTTATTTTTATAACATAACTCAGACAGATCAGCTTTTCATAACAATAGTACATTAGGAACAAAATTATATTAGCAACCTATAGCAGTAATTAAGCAGTCAAAACATACATATATATATATATATATATATATATATATATATATATATATATATATATATATATATATATATATATATATATATATATATAAACACCCCCTCCTTGAATAGGGCTTTGCCCGTGAGTGGTGATGTAAAAAAAAAAAAAAAAAAAAAAAAAAAAAAAAAGCTCCAGTTAATAGTGTGTTTCATTTAGATTCGTACATATAAATAAAATTGTTCCTAACCATTAAGAAGGCTTAACAAAAAAAAATTATATTATATATATAATATATATATATATATATATATATATATATATATATATATATATATATATATATATATATATATATATATATATATATATATATATATATATATATATATATATATATATATATAAAATCACAAGCGTCAGGAATCGAACCCTCTCAACAGACAACGTACAGAAGATTTTGCCACTAAACCACTCCGCCTCTCAGAAAAGAAGGCATGGCAAAAGAGTTATTAAGCTCTCTGCTTTCATGTCACTTCAATATCATTTGCATTTTTATTTTTAATATAATATATATATATATATATATATATATATATATATATATATATATATATATATATATATATATATATATATATATATATATATATATATATATTATATATATATATATATATATATATTATATAATTTGGATATTAGTTATTAATTAAAATACTTTGTTGAAATTAATGAAATATTCATTGTAATTTGGCCATTCAAATAAATTAGAAGCTCTAATTGTGAAATATTCTTCTAATCAAAGATATTGTTAAACCCCGTTTGACAGCATCTAAAGTCTAGATTCTTTTAGGCATGTTATCAGTGCATGACCGTGCCTTATTCTACATGTTTAGGTGAGGATTCCACAACACAAATGTCTTCTCAATGTAGAAATTATCTCCTTTTCCAGTTGTTTCGTTTTCAGCACTTTCACCTTTTCCATAGATTTAAATATCATAGGAATTGTTAGGGCATGGCAAGAGAGGGATTCTTGTTTATGTTTAAAAAGTATTTTGCTGATTTTGTTGTGTATCAGAGAGCATAGTCTTCAACAAATACAAACAATTCGTCATTCGGAATCGGTTCTATTATTTGAGGAAGCAGCCATTTTTTTTGGACCTCTTTTTACTGATGTTTCTGCAGTGACTTTTAACTACATACAGATTAAATCAATAGCTTTGGTGAGATGTTTCACTATCTGAATGATAGAATCTAGATGATATTTCTCCCCAGGACGATTTTCGTATAAATTGAGATTTATTGGCCCTAACTTCAAATATTTTCATCAAAAACATACCTTTAAAAAAGAGGAAAGGTCATGAGTGATGACGATTAGAATACAGTTTTAATTCTAAATAGATATCTACTGTAGAGTTCTGAATTAAAACTGACTTGTAAATGTCACTTCTCATGACTTTTTTCATTTTTTCAGGTATGTTTTAAAGCTGAAAGCCCATTTGAAATAATGACCAATTAATAAATTTCAATTCGTGCGAAAACGGTCTTGTGAGAAATATTCACATTGCACCATGCAAATTGTAAATCATTTCATTAAGGTTGTGGTTTAGTCTGTCATCAGTAGTAAAGTTACCGATCATTTGTATGTGGTTAAAGGCATTAAGAACAAGGCCAATACAAAGAGATATTGAAAATATGGTTACTCCATCAGATAGGATAATGGATTCCGAATGAATTGCTTATACTTATAAATCAGTAAGAGAATTTTGTTACAAACAATTCCCCTATCTTGCCTTTATCTGTAAATTCTACTAATATGAATCCGATGGAAACTTATAAGAGTTGGTAAAGAATGAACTGAAGAAGAAGAAAATTTCAACAGAAACTAGGCACATTGATAAGAAAATTGCGACGCAAAACCATCACTAAAACATGCAGGAGAAGATCCAGTTACTCACTGATAGCATGCCTAACAGATTCGAGACATTCCTTGATTTCAAATGGGTTTTAACAAAATATTTGATTAAAAGACAATTTCACAAGAGCTTATAAATTTATATGAAAGGCTAAAACACAATGAATATTTGAAAATGCTTTAATTTCTAAACTTGACAATAATGTGTTGAAATTAATCTTTAATATTCAAAAAAAGTTATAAATAATATTATTAGACAAATGATATATATATATATATATATATATATATATATATATATATATATATATATATATATATATATATATATATATATATATATATATATATATATATATATATATATATATATATATATATTATATATATATATATATATATATATATATATATATATATATATATATATATATATATATATATATATATATATATATATATATATATATATATATATATATATATATATATATATATATATATATATATATATATATATATATATATATATATATATATATATATATATATATATATATATATATATATATATATATATATATATATATATATATATATATATAATCTTTATTCATTAAGTTTTGCAACATTCGTGGTCTTTTTCCTAATTTCCCTTTTGTCAAACACCATCTCTTTCCTTCTTCTCTTTTTCTTCTTCTTGTTCCGAATTCAGGTGTTTGGGTACGCTGACAGCATACCTTATTCTGTTACCTCCTACTGTTTCTATAATCAATTTTCACCCAAAGGCGGAAGTTGCGCATATTTGCGCAACGATGTTGGCTCTCGTGTGTCTAATTTGGAGTCTTCTGAATTCTCTACTTTATGGTTTAAGCGCACTTGTAATTCTATCACTAAATATATTTAGTAGTAGAATGGCTTCCATGTAGTTCTCATGACCCAGCTGGTGAACTGGCCTACGACGTTTTTATCCAGAATAACCTTGAGCAGTTGGTCCTACTCCTTCCCCGACTTGAGCGAGGAGACGTTTCCCACTTTGGTATTGCAAACTGGTCTGACTTGAGGTTGTACTTATCTGATTTCCCATGGAATGATTATTGTGGGATGAGTCCCCCGAATGTACTAAGCGCAAAACTGAGGTGATTCTTTCTGACATGGAGGCGTACATTCCATGTTTTTTCCCTTCAACTAAGCCTAACAAACCTTGGTTCAATTCTACTTGTTCTCGAGTTATCCGGCTCAGGAATGTTGCCTTCAGGATTACCATCGTCTTCAAACTCCAGAAACTCATTCAACTTAGATTTAAACTCGGTTTCGACCAAAATCTATTCTTCATGACATCAAAAACTTTTATCTCCGTCCTAAACGCAATAATCTTTCTGGTTCCTATTCCTCTCGCCCTCTTTGGCATTTTGCAAAAAATGTCAACTCTAAATTTGCTTCTTACTCTTTCCTTTCTCTAGTTTCTTCTGATGGCACAACTGCCATTTTAACTTTTACTAAAGCTGAATTCTTCGATCAACACTTTGCATCTAACTCTACCTTGGATGATTCCGAAGCTATTCCTCCTCCTTCAACCCCTCCAACTCATTTATTACTAATATAGTAGTTTCTTCGATAGATGTCATATCTCCTCTCTCTGAGCGTAACACTAAGATGATGTATGGTCCTGATGGTATTCCTACTGCGGTTCTCAAAACTTGTGCTTCTGAGCTTGCATCCTGCCTTGGTAAACTATTACGTCACTGTCTCTCCACTTCGACCTGCTCGTTTTCTGGCAACTTGCGCTCTTTCAGCCTGTGACGAAAAAGGGGAACCCTTATCAAGCCTCTAAACTATCATCCTATATCTTTAACATCCGTTCTTTCTAAAGTTTTTTCGAATCTACCCTTAACTGAAGATTTGGAAACACCTTAATTCTTCTAATCTTATCTCTGATCTCTAATATGACTTTCGTAAAGAACGCTCTACTCGTGATCTTCATTTCCTTCTTTTTGACTCTTGGTCCTCAGCTCTTCGGGGTTTCAGTGAATTTTTTATTCTGGCGCTAGACATATCAAAAGCCTTCGATAGAGTCTGGCACAAAGCTTTGATTTCCGAACTTTCCTCTTTCTGAATATATCGTTCTTTCTGTGACCTTTCTGATTTTCTTTCTGGCCGTTCTATAGCGGCCGCAGTAAACGGCCACCGTTCTTCCTTTAAACCTATAAAAAGGGTTCTTCAAGGACCTGTCCTATCTCGAACTCGTTTTCTAATTTTCATCAATGACTTTCTCTCTATTACTTCGTCTCCTATCCACTCCTATGACGATGATTCCACCTTCTATTACTCCGTTCAATTTAAAAGACGTCCCTCCCAACAGCAATTAATTGATGCAAGAAGTGTAGCCTTGGAGAAACTGACTTCTCTTTCTCGCATTTCAAGTTGGTACAGAAAAAACATGGTCGTTTTCAATGCCTCAAGAACTCAATTCCTCCATCTTTCTACTTGACACAAGCAACCATACAACTATGACATCTTCGAAAACACTCGACCCAAACCTTCATCTGTCCTTAATAATCTCGGTGTTTCTTTTTCTCGTGATCCTTCTTGGAAGGATCACATTACTTCTCTTTCTAAACAAGCTTCTAAGAGGTTGGATGTTCTGATACGCCTTCGTGATTTTTTTACGCCACCCCAGTTGTTTTCTCATACTGTATTGTTGATTCATTTTATTTTTCAGTTTCTGCTATATTTAGTCTTTGTTGAAATTTTTTAACATGTTCAACATTAGCTCTTTTCCTCTAGACTTCACCTCTTGTTCTTTCTTGAGCGAAGCTCAGATATTTCAGCTCTTCTACAAAAAAAAAACTCTACTCTGTTCCCTTTTACTATCACTCTCATCAATTTTCAGCCAAAGGCGGATGTTGTGCGTAAATATGAAATGACTGTATTCACTCATGTTTTTGATTTAGAGTTTTCAGAATTTTGCATCTTTTGACTTTAAGACTTTACGATCAACGATCGAAACAATCATTTCATTTATTTATCTCCTGACTCAACGATTTATGCAAATTTGAACTCCAAAAAGAGCATATACTTCTCTGAAATCATCATTTTCGGTGATTTCAAAGTTCACCACCACTAACAGTATTTTTTCCTTGTATTTCTCTGGATACACTTGGTGATCCCGTCTTCAAGTGTTTCTCTGTCTAGAATAATCTTGAGCAGATGGTGCAGTTTCATATCCAGAAACCTGATCGTGTAGAAGATGAGCCCAAATTCTAATTCAAATATTCTCATAATACTTTTCACGTCTTCATTCCTATTGTTACTTTCTTATTTCTGTATCCATTCTCTCCAATTCTTCCTCAAAAACGGTTCCCCTGCTTACGATAAGGAACGTTTTTGGCACTTCGGTAATATAAAATAGTTATACATTTTGATTTAATTTTGAAATGATTTTGGTTTCAGCGACAAGGTCCATCGGAGCACGCAACTCTCAGTTACAGGGAATACAATTCATTCTTTTTCTATTCAAACCTTATTTTAACTCTGATTATTCTCTCGCTATTCGTCGTAGGAGCACTGCGATAAGGAATTACCATCGCCTTTAAACCAAAAATATAGTAGCTATCCCAAAATCATGACATGTATTTATCCTTACGACTGAAAACTCTTTATCTGTAGTGAATGCAATATCTTTTAGCCCTCGCTTCTCACATTCTCTCTCCCTTTTTGAAAAAAAAGTCAACTCAAACTTTGCTTTTCCTCTTACCCTTCACTTGTTTCTTTTGACGGCACTAGTGATGCTTTACCTTTTTCATACGCTAAACGTTTCCCTCACACATTAGATTATAATTCCAAAGGCCATTTATCTTTCCATCTCCCTATAACCCATTTATGGCAAATGCTGCAATCTCAAACATTTTATTTCTGTTCTTTCTGAATTTAGCACTAAGAAGACTTATAGTCCTAATGGTATCATACCAGTTGTTCTAAAATCTTGGTTCTTCCGAACGCACACTGCCTTGGTGAACAATTTTCGTTTCTCCATATAAACTTCTTAAATCTCTTCTTGGTGAAAGAAATCGCTCATTAAAAGTATGTCAAAAAATAGGGACCCTTTCTAAACCTTCTAGTTATCATCTAATTACTTCAACCTTTGCTTTTTCCAAGGTTTTCATACACCCCGAGAGGATGATTGGTAACACCTTAAATTTTATTATCGCCAGCATATGGCCTCCGTAGGTAGAGCTTTAACAGTAATTCTTTTACCCTTTTCTGATTCTTGGCTTCCCGCTATTCGCCATTTTGTTAAATCTTTCGATATGACACTCGGTATACCGGAACGTTTCACTAGCACAATGCTTTAATTTCTAAACTTACCACATCTGTATCTATCTTTCAGTTTGTAACCTGTTCTATAGTAGCTCTTATAAACGGCCTCAGTTCATCTTTTAAATATATCAGTAGTGGTGTCCCTTCCTTGAGGTTTTGTCTTATACGCTACTCATTTCTAATTCTTTATTAACGAGGGAAAACCGGGGTTTGCCTGCCTGGGTTAAGATAGCAAATTAAACTTATTAATGGCCGTTTAAATCACACAAAATAGAAAATTAAGATTTTCTTGTTTTTTGTTGTTTTTTTTTAATAAATATTTTCTTATTGTTTTCTGTTTCTTTTGATCACACCTCTTCTTGCTAGCGAATGTTCATCTTTGTGTTTTGATTTTAGATGCCCCCATGAAGATTTGGTTGAAAAAGTATTACTTGGGGCACCCGAAAGTCCTCTTTTAATTTCCTGACTGCAGACGTTACATTTAGCTATTACAAGCCTATCCTGAAACATTGTAAACTACTCCCATACTGCTCAAGCTGATCTTTTAACCATATTGACTGAAAGTATAAACAAAATAATAATTTTGAAATAATGTAGCTAAATGAAACAAGTTTGACACACAGCAATAAAATGTGTATAAATACAGGTTATATTGATAATTTTATATCTTACATTTTTTTAAAACTATAACTTAGGGTCTTACCTAAGTAAACCTGTTGAATCACTACTGTGAATCAGAAAAAAAAAAAAAAAATTACAAATTTTTGTACTTTTTAAAATTTTTATTATACAAAATCTGTAATTTTCTGATTTTTTTCGGAGAAAATGCATATAATCAATAATTTAAGTGAATGCTGGTTATTCTATTCCTTCCTTATAATTAATTAAACCTCTGTTAAATTTATATCTAATTTCTTAACCTAAAATTTAAGTGCTTTTATCCTCTGACAAATTTTAGGCTACCCCGGACCCCGGCAAAATTCCAGCCCCGGTCAGTCCCTACTGAGAAACCTTCCAATTCTTTCACTGCGCCTCTGCAGCTTGTTCTATACAGGGAATTTGTTAGTTCTTAAATGGGGTTTGGTGTTGCTCCACTCAAGCTGGTATTTTAAGAGGAAGATTTGTATCAACATAAACGAAAACAAATGAGATCAGTCGAGTCACTGAAATATATTCCTTCTATGGTAGGAAGTTGGGGGGAAACATCATTAACTATTTTTTTTTTCCTTTTTTTTAATTTCCAGCAATTAATATTTTACTATTTTGTATGGTTGGTAAGTACAATAATAAATAATAATATATTTTTTATTATAGTAATGTTATTAATAATTTTATAATAATAACATTGATATTAATATATATATATATATATATATATATATATATATATATATATATATATATATATATATATATATATATATATATATATATATATATATATATATATATATATATATATATATATATATAATATATATATATATATATATAAAAAATTTGATACTTTTATAAAGATTAAAAAGTTGAAACTATATTCTTATTTATTGTCTAAATAAATAGAATTTTCTTTCTTTTTTTCTGACTTAAATTTCAAGAAAAAATTAAGGAAAAAAAAATAAATAAATAAAAAAAAAAAAAAAATCTTTTCAATTTCATAAAGCGACTTTTTCTTTTTTATTGTGTTACACAACTTCACTAAAAAAGTACTTTTAAATTTACGTTGTTTAAAAAGAGAATGATAACAATGAGAGGTAAACATACATACATATACACACACACACACACTATACTATATATATATATATATATATATATATATATATATATATATATATATATATATATATATATATATATATATATATATATATATATATATATATATATATATATATATATATATATATATATATATATATATATATATATATATATATATATATATATATATATATATATATATATATATATATATATATATATATATATATATATATATATATATATATATATATATATATATATATATATATATATATATATATATATATATATATATATATATATATATATATATATATATATATATATATATATATATATATATATATATATATATAATTTCATTTGAACTATAGTATTATTTTTCAGCGTTTTAAAATTTTATACAATTGAACTCTCTTTTTCAATCTCAATATGGGCACAGAACTCAGGCGGACGTAAGATGTTTGCTATATTTTACAGTTGAACTTCAACCAGAGTCCAGAAGTATGTAAATTAAGGCAATTTATTACAATACAATTGCAATTACAATTTATTACAATACTGCGCAAAGTACCGTAGGAAATACTGTAACAGGGAAAACCTATGGCCGGATTACAGAAAGTACCATACAGTCGTCTACGAAACGAACATCAGATAAAATAGTGGGTCTGATCGCTAAAAAAAAAATATTGAAAATTTTTAATTATTAAATTTAGTGTCAGATAGATGAATGAGTATGTTTATAAAAAAAAGAGAAAGTTAAAAATATTTTTTTTCTTTCTTTTTTTAATATTAAAAATGTATATTTATATAAATTTGTATTTATATTTTTTTATTTTTTGTTGGCCATTGTATTACACTAATATATTTTTTTTTAAATAAAAAAAAAAAAAAAAAAAAAAAAAAAAAAAAAAAAAAATATTTATTTGAATTAAAAAATAAAAAATGTAGCTAAAACTTTTTTGGCTACCTTGTCCCTTTTGCATTACTCAAAAAATATTTTGAACTATGTTTTCCAACCACTCCCAAAAATAATAACTGCTTACAAAAGCGAAAAAGGACGTGTGGTTTTTGTTTCTGCCCAAAACTTTTTTGGGCTTTCTAGCTCAGACCACATATTATATCTATGGAGCAAAGACCTCCATGTCTTACGCCCTGCCATAATTTGGCATTTTTATATTAAACAACAAATATAAACAAGAGTGGCCACTGAAAAATAAAAGGTATTTTATGCTTTTTTTTCTAATTTTTTTAAATTTTATTTTTGAGCAAAAAGCCTCCTGAAAAAACACAGAACCAGAAGCCAAAACCAAATACAAAGAAGAACACCAACAGCAAAAAAAAAAATTTGGATCTACAGCGCTCACAAAAAAAAGTGTTAGTAAAAAAATAATCTAGTTTTTTAGCTGATGGAACTAGAAGAATTTACCCTTTTATATTTTGTTTGTAATATATGAGTAAACAGAAAGGGAACCCATATTATATATATTTTCTACAATTTAATTAACAATATATTTTAAAATTGGATAATTAAATCAAGTTTTATTTTATGAGTCAAGGCAAAAAAACTAGTCTACACTATTTCTTTCAGACCTGGCTCAACCCATTTAGATTGTAGAATATACAGAAAAGGAAGAAATCTCAGCAGTAGAAGTAGAAGAATACTCCCAATATTGCCACTATATATATTTGTTTCATTTTTTTTTTTACTTTTAATAATGTATAAAGTTCCCACTTTTTCATAAAGTTTTTTTTGTACATTTTTTTAAGTAAAAAAAAATATATTAAAATAATTGAGTATCAAATCCTTCTTTTTTTTCTTCTCAAAATAAATTTAAAGTTTCATATTTCAAATTAAAAATATAATTCTTTGTTTTTTCAGTAATGTATCTTTTTGAACTTCCATAATTACACGCTCAATATTGATGAATTTCTTTATTATTATTAAAGACTATGATATTAGGCAACCAAGATGAACTACTGAATATAAGTAATATTATTAAATCAGAATACAACTTTCTCGATGAGTTAAAAACATATAAAACATTTAAAGTAAACAAACTACCACTGCTTCTCTATAACATAAGGAGCTTTCCTAAATATCAATGATTTCTCAAGTTATATATTTCTTACTAAACGATACATTTTGACATCATTGAGCTCAATAGAACATTCCTAAATAATTATAATAAAGACAATTTCCTGATTTACGAATACAATTGAACATGTTAAGTTTGAAATGACAAAAGATGGGGTGGTGTCTCCATTTGCAATACAGTTTGTCTCCACATCAATTGAAAATTATATTATCGAAGCCTTTGCTATTCAGAATGTCTTTTAAAACAAAAACAAAAATTACACATAGTCGAAATCTACAAATCACCAAAACCTACAAGAGGAGATTTTTTAAACTCTCTTAACACTAATTCAAACTCGCTTTAAAAGACGCAAAATTATTACTTGGTGGAGATTTTAATATTGTCGTATTAAACAAGAATCTCTCATTTGGAAACAGCTCTCTTAAGAACGTAATGACGTCACATGGCTTTATAAATTACATAGCACAGTCTAATAAGCCAATTAACACTGGAAAGAGAAATCCCACTTATTAACTTTAAATCAAGTTAGGGGATATATATATATATATATATATATATATATATATATATATATATATATATATATATATATATATATATATATATATATATATATATATATATATATATATATATATATATATATATATATATATATATATATATATATATATATATATATATATATATATATATATATATATATATATGGATTATGTTGTCTAAACTTTCGATACTGATATTTATCGATAATGCTACCCTTAAAAATCATCAATAAACCATGTCAGTTATTAGTATACATTTGTGGCTCGGGTTAGGTTAAGTTGAGTTAGATTAGGTTATATTAGGCTACGTTAAATTATAATTATATTACAACTATTATCGAAATATATATATATATATATATATATATATATATATATATATATATATATATATATATATATATATATATATATATATATATATATATCCTCTGGTGGGCAAAGGCCGGAGGCCTACCAAACTCCACAAGAGTTGGGAAATATCGGATCTTGGTCGTTAAAGACAGACATATCTAGATACACGGTGTTTGAAAGTGTGCAAATTAAAGGGAGCAGAGAAAACAAATAATAGGAGTGTGTGTTCAAAACTTTACTAGTAGAGTACATGCAAGGTTGAGCATAGAGGTTAAGTCTGAGGTCAGAGAGTTGGACAGAGAAAAGATGAGACTGTGTAGAAAGGCGTATCGCACGAGCTCTTCTAAATGGTGGGGGGAATGCTGCGGGAGAATTCAGAAGAGCAGTATCCATTGTAATAGAGATAGTAAAGAGAGAGTGACGCAACAATTCGACGGGAAGAAAGGGACTTGGGAGAATTAGTGAGATCGGGAGAGTTGAGACGAAAAACCCTTGACTCCACCTGCTCAATGAGCTGTGAGACTGGAACCACCTCAGATGTGGGAGGCGTACTCCATACAGTGACGAACAACACCCCTATAAAGAGAAAGCAACTGGGATGGTGTGAAGAAAATCTGAAGGATCCTTAGAAACACAAAACCTCCTGGAATCTTGTTTAGAAAGAGAAGTTATGGGATCTTTCCCAAAAAAGTCACGAGAAAAAGAAACGCTGAGAATATTAAGAACAGATGAAGGTTTGAGTTATGTGTTTTCGAAGAAGATATCATAGTTGTGTGGAAGATTGTGTCGAGTAGAGAGACGGAGAAACTGAGTTTTTGAGGCACTGAAAACAACCATGTTTCCTCTGCCCCAATTTGAAATACGTGAAAGATCAGAGATAGTTGCTCCAAGCCTACCTTCCTTGGGTCTATTAACTGCTGTTGGGAGGTGCGTTTTTTTCAAACTGGAAGGAGTAATGAAGGCTTGAGTCATCAGCATAGGAGTGGATAGGAGATGAAGTAAAAGAGAGAAGATCATTAATGAAAAGTAAAAGTGTTGGGGATAGGACAGAACCCTGAGGAAAATACCGTTAATAGGTTTAAAGGATGAACGGTGGCCGTCTACGATAGCTGCTATAGAACGACCGAAAATGAAATTAGAGAGATGGATAGATACCGAAAGAGGAAAGTTTAGAAATAAAAGCTTTGTCCCAAACTCTATCGAAGGATTTCGATATGTCCAGGGCAACAGCAAAAGATTCGCCGAAATGCCGAAGAGCGGAAGACCAAGAGTCAGAGGAAAGGGAAAGAAGATCACCAGTAGAGTGTTTCTTACGAAAGCCATACTGGCAATCAAAAATAAGATTTGAAGAATTGAGATGTTTCCAAATTTTTCTGTTAAGGAGAGATATGAAAACTTTTGAGAGAACGGAGGTCAAA
>SEYY01022894.1:90000-105000 GCA_009176605.1 Armadillidium nasatum | reverse complement strand
GTAAACTATTATTTTTTATTTTGATAGGATCATTATGAGGAGATTTCTAATATGCAATACTTCATTTTCATAATAGCAGGAGTGTAATAGTTGCCAATAATCCCCCCGTATTATGAGGGCTTTCTTCAATTGTTTCCTTTTTCCCGGGATAAGAAATTCGTTCATGAATACATTCTGTTTTTATAATTAATATTAATTTACTCCTTAATCCCCGTTCATCAATCTGAATTCTGATCAGACGTTTATCATTTGCATTGTTTTCTGTCCTTTGTTTTACCTAGATGATAAACATCTCTTATGGTGTTTGGATGTAGCTTGATTTTAATTTTTGCTCTATGGTTTTAGACACTGTTTTTTTGAAGTCTTCGCACATTTCACCTTCAGGAAATTCAGCTCCACTAATTACTATGAACAGACAGGGGCCCCAGCACCGGCTAAAAATCAGGGAAAACTGGGGTTTGCCAGCCGGGGTTAAAATGGGAAATTATACTTAAGGGGACAATCCAATTTCATTTTTTTTTTCAACCGATTCTCCTGAAATTTTCAGTGAATAAAGCTTTTCTCCTTTTCTAGGGTTTTTCTGACTCTATGGCAATTAAAAAGTTTTTTTTTATTTTTATTTTTTTGAAATGGCGAGGCCAAACCAATTTATAGAATAACCTAAAATTTGTAATATATATTCAAAATTCTATTGGCAACAAAAAATTTTAAGAGACGTTTGTTCCTAGATTTATAGGAAAAATATTATAAGCCCAAAACTAAATAGCTATGAATTTTTTTTTTTTTTTGAAAAAAAAAACACCTTTTTTTTTTTTTTTTTTTTAAAAAAAAAAATAGAACTATAACATTTATTTTTGGTAGGTGTATAGAGGAGGGATGTATTCTATACTTTTTTCATTGCGATTCGTTGGTTTCGAGATATAGTCTTCAAGACGGTCAATTTTTTACCAAATTTCAAAAATTCACAAAGTTTTTGAGGCTATATCTCGCTTCAAACAAATGGCATATATATATATATATATATATATATATATATATATATATATATATATATATATATATATATATATATATATATATATATATATATATATATATATATATATATATATATATATATATATATATATATATATATTTACATATATTTTTTTTTGTCTCCTCTGGTGAGCAAAGGCCGGAGGCCCACCAAATTCCACCAGAATTAGGGAATATTTTGATTATGGTCGCTAATGGCCGACATGACCCGACACACGGCAATTGAAAATATGAAAGTCAAAGGAAG
The DNA here is from genome assembly GCA_009176605.1 of Armadillidium nasatum. Classification (NCBI taxonomy): domain Eukaryota; kingdom Metazoa; phylum Arthropoda; class Malacostraca; order Isopoda; family Armadillidiidae; genus Armadillidium; species Armadillidium nasatum. The sequence goes on along the minus strand of SEYY01022894.1, from coordinate 103,715 downwards.
TTGGAAAATTAGATGAAGGAAGTTTGTTCCAGACTTTACCAGTAGTAAATAATTAAGCCTGGGGTTGGAAAGTTGGACAGAGAAAAGATGAGACTGTGTAGAATGTTGTGTCGTACGAGCCTTTCTCAATGGAGGAGGTATACGACTTCAGAGTTCAAAAGAGCAATGTCCGTTGTAATAGCGATAGTATAGAGAAAGTGACTCAACAATTCGACGGGAAGAAAGAGATTGGAGAGAGCAAGTAAGAGAAAAAGAGTTTATAAGACGAAAGGCCATTGACCCCACCTTTTCGAGAAGATCTGTATATCAGGAACCACCCCAGATGTGCGAGGCGTACCCTATGCAGGGGCGAATAACACCCAAATACAGAGCAAGCAACTGGGGTGGCATAAAAAGAACCACGAAGGCGCCTCCGAGCACCCAACCTCAAAGAAGCTTGTTTAAGGAGAGAAATAATACGATCTTTCCAAGAAAGATCACGAGAAAAAGAAACACCGAGAAAGTTGAGGACAGATGAAGGTTTGAGTTGAGTGTTTTCGAAGAAGATATCATAGTTGCGGGGAAGATTGTGTCAAGTAGAAAGATGGAGGAATTGAGTTTTTGTGGAATATTTTCTCTACCAATTTGAAATTAGAGAAAGATCAGAGGTCAGTTGCTCTAAGGCCATCCTTTTTGAATCTATCAACTGTTGTTGGGAGGGACGTCTTTCAAATTAGAAGGAGTAATGAAAAGTGGAGTAATAGAGAGAAGATTGTTTTTAAAAATTAGAAAAAGAATTGGAGGTAGGAAAGATCCTTGAGGAACACCACTTTTAATAAACTTATAGGAAGAACGGTGGCCGTCTACAATAGCTGCTATAGAACGACAGGAAAGGGAATTAGAAAAAAGGTTACAGAGAGAAGGATAGATTCCGAAAGAAGTGAAGTTTGGAAATCAAAGCTTAAAAGGTAAAATGGCAGTTGTGCTATCAGATGAAACTAGAATAGGGAAAGAGAAAGAAGCAGAGTTAGAATTGATATGTTTTGCAAAATGGCAGAAAGGGCAAGAGGAAGAAGATCCAGAAAGATTACTGCATTTGAGCAGAGAAAAGAGTTTTTTGTGTCTCGAAGAATAGATTTTGCACGACTCCGGATGAAATATAAATTGAATGAGTTTCAGGAGTTTGAAGACGACGGTAATCTCTGAAGGCAGCATCCCAACGGCGGATAGCGCGAGAACAAGCAAATTTAAACAAAGGTTTATTTGGTTTAGTAAAAGGGAAAAAATATGAAATATTCGCATCCATGTCAGAGAGAATCACCTATGTTATACGCTCAGCACGCTCCGAGGGATCTCTTCCACGAAAGCAATTATCATTCCACGGGAAATCAAAGAATTACAACCGAAAGTCAGACCAAATACCAACACCGAAGTGTCACAAACGTCTCCTCGCTGAATCGAGGGCCGTTCTTGCGGAAGACTTGAAGCGACAGAACAAGATACGGAGATAAGAAGGGGATCGGATGAACCCAGAGGATGAAGGAGCTTAACAGTATAAGGAGAAAGATAAGAAGCATGGAAAATATCAAGTATGTTGGGTTCATCACCAAGACGGTCAGAGATACGGGTAGGGATTTGCACCAACTGCTCAAGGTTGTTCTAGTTAGAAATGATGTAGGCGAGTTCACCTGCTGGATTATGAGAACTAGATGAAAGCCATTGGCGGTCATGAACATTGAAATCTCCTAAAATGATGATTTCGGAGATAGGAGAAGCAGAAAGAATGTGCTCTATTTTTTACTTTAAATAGTCGAAGAATTTTTTATAGTCAGTAGAATTAAGACATAAATAGACAGAACAAATAAATTTAGTAGTAGAATTGGAAGAGAGCTTTATGTCATAAAGATGAAAATTCAGGAGATTCCAAATTAGAGACACGAGAGGAAATAACATCGTTGAGCACACACACACAAACACACAGACATATATATATATATATATATATATATATATATATATATATATATATATATATATATATATATATATATATATATATATATATATATATATATATATATATATATATATATATATATATATATATATATATATATATATATATATATATATATATATATATATATATATATATATATATATATATATATATATATATATATATATATATATATATATATATATATATATATATATATATATATATATATATATATATATATATATATATATATATATATATATATATATATATATATATATATATATATATATATATATATATATATATATATATATATATATATATATATATATATATATATATATATATATATATATATATATATATAATGTTGCCCAGCTCCTCCACAAAACAATGTCCAAAAATAAAGAAATTAGTTGGTAGCGTTTTTTTTTTTTTTATAAATAATTTTTAATTTTTTTTAGTGGGTACGATTTTTGCAACAAAAAAATTAAGTTCTTATAACTTTTTCCTAGACGTGATATCAAATATCTGTTCTCACCAATGCAAGAAATTGGGGCTAAGATTATTCAGTTAAATTTTCAGCTCATGTGGACCAGTAGTTTGACCACGCTATTCACTTTTTTCAACTTTGGGTCCAAATAACTTTCAAACCGTTATAGTTTCCGAAAAATGCCCGAAATCAACTCAGAACTTCGGGACAAAATGCATATACCCTGAAAATTTCCCCTCAATCAGTCAATTAATAATTTTATATCTTACATTTTTCAAACTTTACATTAGGGTCTTACGTAGGTAATGCTCTTGAATCACTATTATAAATCAAAAACAAACAAAAAATAAATTAATTCATGTACTTTTTATTATACAAAATCTGTAATTTTCTGAATTTTTTCGTAGAAAATCCATATGATAATTATTTTAAATGAATGTTGGCTATTCTACGCCTTTCTTATAATAAAATAAATCTCAACTAAATTTATATCTAATTTCTTTGATGTAAAATTTCAGTGTTTTTTAACCTTTTTACAAATTTTCGGCAACCCCGGCCCCGGCTCCGGCAAACGGAGAAATTTTGCATTTCTAGTCTCGCTTTGGCTTGAGGTAAGTAGAAGGGATGGGAAAAGTTTAAGAGAACATTTTCTTGGCTTTCAGTGATACTGTCATCAAATGAAAGATGCTTCATATTCTCTTCCAATCAATTTATTTTACTTCTTCCCTCCATTTTTGTTGTTGTTCTCTGAGTGGTTATTATTATTTCTGCTGTTTTTAATATTGCTAGTAGTGGCTTTATCTAAGTTTCTTGTATTGACCATATTTGGAATACATTTTTTGATATTTTAAGGGGCTGGCAAATAACTAACACATATGGCACACAGACTTACGAAACTGAGAGAGTACCCAGGTAACACGTCTTCTCTCGACACTGGTTGAAAAATAATAATAATAATAATAATGATAATAATAAAAATAATAATAATAATAATAATAATAATAATAATAATAATAATAATAATAATAATAATAATAATAATAATAATAATAATAATAATAATAATAATAATAATAATAATAATAATAATAATAATAATATAATAATAATAATAATAATAATAATAATAATAATAATAATAATAATAATAATAATAATAATAATAATAATAATAATAATAATAATAATAATAATAATAATAATAATAACAATAATAATAATAATAGAAGTATAATTATAATAGCATAAGTTTAACTAATAATGTTAGTGAAAAATCTTATAATATAATACACACTGGAAACATTTGGGAATTTTTCATATTAACTTAAAAATAGCAAATCTTATGCTATCTGAAAGAAAATTAAATTAAAGAAAACTAACACTAATTTTCATTTCTAGTGCTTTAAAAGTGATTACAAAGAAAATAAATAAAAAAAATTTTTAATCTGAAAAAAATGATTTTCAGGACGAGAATTTCAAAAATTCATGATCGATGATAGTCGCCTCACAATTGTCCGATTGAGCTTAAACTTTTCACAGACAGATTTTTCTTGATTGAAACAAGATAGAGGGTATATATATATATATATATATATATATATATATATATATATATATATATATATATATATATATATATATATATATATATATATATATATATATATATATATATATATATATATATATATATATATATATATATATATATATATATTATATAATATTATATATATATATATATATATATATATATATATATATATATATATATATATATATATATATATATATATATATATATATATATATATATATATATATATATATATATATATATATATATATATATATATATATATATATATATATATATATATATATATATATATATATATATATATATATATATATATATATATATATATATATATATATATATATATATATATATATATATATATATATATATATATATATATATATATATATATATATATATATATATATATATATATATATATATATATATATATATATATATATATATATATATATATATATATATATATATATATATATATATATATATATATATATATATATATATATATATATATATATATATATATATATATATATATATATATATATATATATATATATATATATATATATATATATATATATATATATATATATATATATATATATATATATATATATCAGAGGTGGGCATAAGCGCAAATGAGAGCGCAAAAGCGATAAAGCGCAAAAGCGCAATTTGCGCTTTAAATAAAAAATTTGCGCTTTTGCGCTTTGCGCTAAAATTCGAAAATGTGCGCTTTTGCATTTTGAGCTTAACAACTTTTTTAAGAGCGCAAAAGCGCAAATTTGCGCTTTAAAAAATATTTTGCGCTTTTGCGAAAGTTTTTTGAAATTAGCGCTTACCAATTTACGCTTCATCATTTTTCTTAATAAAAAACTATTTTGGGCTTATATTTCAGTTTCTTATTTAATCAGCCAAATTTTATTACTATCTCTGCTGATTAAAAGTTAATACTTAAATTAGGAAAGCCGATATATAAAAAAAATATCGATATTTAAAAAAAATCAAATTTTCCTCGATAATAAAAGATATTGTTTATATATATATATATATATATATATATATATATATATATATATATATATATATATATATATATATATATATATATATATATATATATATATATATATATATATATATATATATATATATATATATATATATATATATATATATATATATATATATATATATATATATATATATATATATATATATATATATATATATATATATATATATATATATGGTTTTATTGAATATTTTGTTTATTGGTTTATTGGTTTATTTGTATGGAACAAAAGCCTTGCCTTCCAATATTTAATAAAACTGACAAGGAGGTAATTTCCGAGTACATCGAAATAATGACGCCTATTGCTGTTAGGCTGCATATGTTGCAAGATGAGAAGAATGCGTACGCGGGGGTTCTATTGCCTAACCTCTTCCTCCTCAAAGGACAATCTCGTGGAATTGCAACGAGAGGTGAAAAAACTTAACTATGCTAAAAGCTTAGTCAACTACTTACTAAAGCAGCCAAAGCCAAACAAAGGGAAAGAAAAGGGATTTGAACCGAGGTTCAGCAGGATTTTTGATGATTGTGATTTACTTATGGCAACAGCTCTGCACCCTCACTTCAAATTCGGAGTGGCACATAGGTTAAATAGGGGGAAGTATCCAGCTGTCAAGACGAGGATATTGGAGGAAATAAAGTGTAATATTGCATCGAATTTTACTCCTCCATATCAAGGCACTGAAGGTGATGGGGATGAATCTGAAATGGACCCATTTAAGGTGAGCTATTTTTATAATTTAGAACAAACTTTAAGCGTCTCTTGTAATATATATATATATATATATATATATATATATATATATATATATATATATATATATATATATATATATATATATATATATATATATATATATATATATATATATATATATATATATATATATATATATATATATATAATATATATATATATATATATATATATATATATATATATATATATATATATATATATATATATATATATATATATATATATATATATATATATATATATATATATATATATATATATATATATATATATATATATATATATATATATATATATATATATATATATATATATATATATCACTGAGAGATAGAATGAGGAGTGAACTGGTGAGAGAGGAATTTGGGGTGGAATCAATTTTGGAATGCATATAGAAAGAAACCAACTGAGATGGTTTGGTCACGTGAAGAGAATGGGGAGGGAGAGAGACTGAGAGAGAGATGCTGGAATGGAGACCAGAAGGAAGGAGACCGGCGGGAAGACCAAGGAAGAGATGGATGGAGGCGATAGAAGAAGCCATACAACGAAGGAACAAGACATTGGAAGAGGTGGAAGACAACCGAATGTTTGAGGACAGAAATGCGTGGAGAAGATTTTGGAGGAGTAGCACCCGACAGGCGCCAGACTATCGGTTTGGACGGTGATGATGATGATGATGATGATATATATAAATATATATATATATATATATATATATATATATAATATATATATATAATATATATATATATATATATATATATATATATATATATATATATATATATATATATATATATATATATATATATATATATATATATATATATATATATATATATATATATATATATATATATATAATATATATATATATATAATATATATATATATAATATATTATATATATATATATATATATATATATATATATATATATATATATATATATATATATATATATATATATATATATATATATATATATATATATATATATATATATATATATTAAATTGGATAGAAAGAGAAGGACTTAGAAGATAGAATTTTGAGTGTGGAAAAAGTATAAAATTCTTAAGGACTTCGTCTCCATTTGCAGTCAGCACATGTGAAGGAGCCGAGAAGTTTTTGATAAATTGAAAAGGAGAACAGTTCGGGAAATTATTCATAGTGTCTAGTGCGCGGTTTCAAGAAATTCACTTTAGATGTTGATGAGTGTAAGCTGTAAATAAATATTTCAAAACTATAAAAAACTAAAAAAAAAATTACTTTATAGATTTTAATAAATGAAAATTATAAAGAAATAATTAATTTTTCAGTCAGATTATGTGAAGCAACATATTATTAATTAGGTTTATGTTCTTTTTCATCTTTTTCAAAATTTGTAAAGTTCCATAAGTTTGGAGATCATGAAAATTTGCTTCTTCAACTTGGACAGAGAAGAATATTTAAGATCTTAATAACTTTGTCCGAAGATGTGGGCTTTATTCATCCATCTGCATGTGTGGGGCTCTGAAAATCCATCATTTAAAACAGTTGCTCTTCCCATCAAAGGCTTCACAAAATGTAAGAAAACATAACTTAGAGCCATCGCCATGTTACTGGCATAAAGAAAATGTATCATGAAGAATGGTTTTTTGCTCGGTTCTAGAGGCTGGGAACCCTCTAACCAGTTTTTCCATATTCCCAAGTACAACTGCAGGAATTTTTTTTCCTGCAGTTGACACCACCCTGCAGCATGCGGGATATGGTGTAGTGTATAATATATATATATATATATATATATATATATATATATATATATATATATATATATATATATATATATATATATATATATATATATATATATATATATATATATATATATATATATATATATATATATATATATATATATATATATATATATATATATATATATATATATATATATATATATATACAATAATATATATATATATATATATATATATATATATATATATATATATATATATATATATATATATATATATATATATATATATATATATATATATATATATATATATATATATATATATATATATATATATATATATATATATATATATATATATATATATATATATATATATATATATATATATATATATATATATATATATATATATATATATATATATATATATATATATATATATATATATATATATATATATATATATATATATATATATATATATATATATATATATATTCATAATACACTGACATAATGTTCAAATGAAACTTAAAAAGATTTGAGTTCTTGATATCATTTCTAAATTTTTCAGAAACGGAAGGCCCCATTTATCCAGCAGACACCTCTGGAGGAGAAGTTGCGGCAAACCTTGGATAGCTGGGATGCAGTAAATGTTCACCACAATACCCCTCTCACTAGGAACCTTTTTCCATGTGAATACCAAGAGGTCTGGGTGGACTTGTTTTTGAAGTATAATACCCCATTACCCAGCTCAGCGGCCGTGGAGAGGTTGTTTAGTCAAGGCTCTGACATTCTAAGACCAAAGAGGGCAGCCATGGCATTCAGCAATTTTGAAAAATTTATTTTCATGAAAGGGAATATGACCCTTTTCAGAATGCAAGAGGAGAGCTACGAGGAGGAAGAGATCATAGATGGCTGAATAAATAATAATAAATTCTTTCTCATTTTTTGTTATATATTTGCATTTATGAAATAAAATTTAAAAATAATTCATCTTTACATCCTAGCGCTCTTTTTTTTTTTTTTTTTTTTTTTTTTTTTTTTTTGCTTCAAAATTTGCGCTTTAAAAATTTTTTTTATATGCGGACATATGCGCTTTTGCATTTACGGACTAAATTTTTGAAAAAATGTGCTCTTTTGCATTTGCGGACAAAGTTTTTTAAATTTGCGCTTTTGAGTTTGCGCTCTAAATTTTAAAATTTGCGCGCCCACCTCTGATATATATATATATATATATATATATATATATATATATATATATATATATATATATATATATATATATATATATATATATAATGCTTGTTTGTGTGTGTGTGTGTGTGTGTGTGTGTGTGTGTGTGTGTGTGTGTGTGTGTGTGTGTGTGTGTGTGTGTGTGTGTGTGTGTGTGTGTGTGTGAGAAGTAAAGAAAGTGGAGAATGAGAAAAGGAATGTTAGTAAGAGGTGTAAGGAAAAGTTAGTAAATGTAGTGAGAAGAAAGATGGATGCTTTTAACAGGTATTTGGGTAAGAAGGAGGATTTAGAGGGGAAAAGTATAAAGAGAGGTGTAGGAATTTGATGAGAAAGGTTACGAGGTCAAAATGAAGAGTTGAAGATAAGTGGAGTAGAAAGCTAGCAGAAAATTTTAAGGAGAGAAGTAAAGTGTTTTGGAAAGAGTTAAATAATATTAATAATATTATATAATATTATACAAATGAGTTAGTATATCAATAAATTATGAGTGCGAAAAGAGGAAGATAAAGGGAAGAAGGTGATAAGGAGTATAAGAGAGATGGTTAAGGTATCTAAGGTACCTTAGTTAATTGCTGAATAGGAAAGAGGGGGTGATATGTTAAGAGAAGGAAAATATTAGTAGAGAGGAGTTAAAAGTGGCGGTAGAAAAGTTAAAGGAGGAAAAATCGGGAATTACCGAAGTATATATTTTGGGGATAAAAAGTAAGGGAGCTCTAGAGAAGTTTAACTGGTTGGTTGGAATGCTTAATGTAAGTTGTGGAGAAGAGAGAGTACCACAGGAGTGGCAGGGTTCTTGCATATTGCCTATATTGGAAGGAGAAGGGGGTTGGATGGTTTATTGAAATTATACTAGTATAAATTTGTTGAGTGTGGTAGGGTAGATTTATGGGAGGACATTAGTGACGAGAATGATAGAATTGGCAAAAGAGGAGTGAGTTAGGAACAGGAGGATTTTAGAGAGGTAGAGGATCTTTGAAAAAGTTGTCCCCTCAGAGCATAATTGGTGAGAAATTGCGTAAAAAGGTTGGTGTGGTAGTAATGTTTTATGGATTTGAAGGTAAAGATCATGTAGGAGGAAATTGTTTGAATAATTAATGAGGAGGGGCGGCAAGGGGGAGATTACTGAATAGAATCAATGTTTTTTTATGGGATTTCTCGATTAAAGATGAGGATGAAGAGGGAGCTTACGGATTGGTTTATCGTAGCAGTATGGTTGACACAGGAGTGTTCGATGACAGTGTGGCTATTTAAACTGGTGATGGATGGCGTAGTTAGGAGAATGGAGAGAGAAAAGAAGATTATAAAGTGAGAAGTAGGAGAGCGAATGGGGTATAAATGTTTTGTTCATTGCAGAGTTCTGCAAAAAGTTGAGAAAGTTGATGAGAGATTTTGTATAGAAATAAGCGAAAAAAGGATTGAGGGTAAGTCCATCAAAAAGTAAATTTATGAGGATTGAGGGTAGAGATGAGTTTTGAGAAGGGAGGAATTGGAGTGCAAAATTGGGGGGAGAAAATTTTGAGTAGGTGAAAGAGTTAATATATCTATAAATTATGTTGAAAGAAAAAAGAAATAAAGAATGTTGGAGTGAAGAAAAGGGATAGGAGGATGAAAGGAAGTATGGGAAAAGGGGAGAATACAGAAATAAATAATGTGAGAATGTTTGAGTGAATGTTTTTGCCATCTGTAATATATGAGTGTTAAACATGAAAAATGAATGCTCTGTCTAGAAAATTTTTGAGTGTGTTTAAGATGAAGTGATTGAGAGCGATTTGTTGTTTGAGAAGGGTAAATATGATTAGAAACGAAAAAATAAGGTAGATATGTTGATGGAGAGGGGTATGGTGGGAGAAACAGAGGAGGGTGTACTAAGGTAATTTGAACATGTGTATAGAATGAATGAGGACAAGATTCTGGGAAGAGAGCATAGATCAGAGGTGGAGAGAAGAAGGGAGAGATAAAAGTCAAAGGGGAGAGGGGTTGATGGTGTGAGAGAAAATTTTGAAGGAAGGGGTTTGAGTTTAGAGGAGGGTAAGAGAGTGGCAGAGGATAGAGTGAAATGGAAGGCGGTAGTAAGAGGTTGGGTTCGTGGGCCTCAGCATGATGAAAATTATTGATCCTTAAAGGAGATTAAATATATTGCTTATTGTTAAATTATTCTTAGTTTATTTTCTTCATTGTTGGTTGCAACCTGATTTACCAAAAAAAAGAAGTAGGCACTGACTGAAGATTTCTAATTGGTTTACTAACTTCGGGGAAGGTAGCAAAGGGGCGTTGTCTGGTATAAAAGCTAAAAAAGGGAGAAATGGCTAAAGGGATTCTGCCTACAATTTACAAAAGTATTAAAGGGATATGGATCGTTAAAGACCCCAGGAAAGAGAAATAAATGTCGAGTTAGAATTTCAATGGGATTTAAACTGGCATCCCATCAAAACTTATACCCTACTACTACTTCTACTACTACTACTAATAATAATAATAATAATAATAATAATAATAATAATAATAATAATAATAAAATAATAATAGTAATGCCTATTTTATTGAAACAAAAATAATGTTTATAAAACTTTTAAAATTAATTAAATATATTTACATTCACGTAGACAAAACAAAACAAGTTTTATTTACGAAATAAATTTTCATTGCTATTTTTCACATTTGAAAATATTTTGGATTTTGGAATTTTTTAACAGGAAAAATAAATTATTTTAATAACAAAAAATAATAAACAAAAAAATTATTCTAATTGCAATAATAATAATAATAATAATAATAATAATAATAATAATAATAATAATAATAATAATAATAATAATATATATATAATAATAGTCGAAAATCAAAAACTTTTACTTAATTAAAAAGAAATATTTACAAAACAAAGAAAATAATAATTCAAATTTATCAATAACATTTTTGTTTTCCTTTGTAACTTAAAAGGGTTTCTGGGGTGAGGAATTTGCCCAATGAGCCAAATAATAATAATAACACTAATAGTAATAATAATAATAAAAGAAAAAAGACGAATTATAATAATATAATAATAATAATAATAATATATTGTTAATAATAATAATAATAATAATAATAATAATAATAATAATAATAATAATAATAATAATAATAATAATAAAATTTTTAATTTATACTTAATAATTACTACTACTACTACTACTATACTACTAATAATAATAATAATAATAATAATAATAATAATAATAATAATAAAATAATAATAATAATAATAATAATAATAATAATAATAATAATAATAATAATAATAATAATAATAATAATAATAATAATAATAATAATGGTAATATTAATAATTATTTCAATTTCAATTTCCACCTTTTTTTTTTTTTTTTTAGGATTGTAATATTTTCAAGTTTACAATATTATAGCAGTTCCTATACTTCTAGATACAATAATAAAATGATAATAATAATAATAATAATAATAATAATAATAATAATAATAATAATAATAATAATAATAATAATAATAATAATAATAATAATTATTATTATTATTATTATTATTATTATTATTATTATTATTATTATTATTATTATTATTAATATCATTATTTTTACTATTTCAATTTCAATTTCCACAGTTTTTTCCTAGAGATGTTATATTTACAAGTTTACAACATAACTTAAGTTCCTATACTACTAAATTCAATAATAAAACCGAATAATAATAATAATAAAAATAATAATAATAATAATAATAATAGATAATAATAATAATAATATAATATATAATAATAATAATAATAATAATAATAATAATAATAATAATAATAATAATAATAATAATAATAATAATAATAATAATAATAATAATAATAATAATAATAAAGATAATAAAATCCAATTCTCTGAAAAGGAGGTAACCAAGGGATACTACACGTTTGTTTCTTACGATATCTGAAGTTTAAAAAATAAAAAGCTTTTCAATTTAATATTATTATTAATATTAATATTAATATAATATTAATAGAATATAATATTAATATTAATATTAATATAATGCATATTATAAAAATCAATAAATAATAATAAAAAAAAAAAAAAAAAAAAAAAAAAAAAAAAAAAAAAAAAAAAAAAAAAAAAATATAAAAAAAAAAAAATCAATTAAAATAATGTTAATAATAATGCAAAAAAATATAAAGTTAACAAAAAAACAGTGATAATATCAAAATTAATATTAATATTCGTAAAATAACAATCAATAACAGTAATAATGTAATTAATCTTACAAAAATTATAAAGCTAACAAAAATATTAATTAATGATAATAACAAAATGAATATTAATATGTTATATTACAATCAAAAACAATAATGTTAATAATAATAAAAAATTGGAATGGATTACAAAAAAAAAAAAAAGAAAATAACAAAACTAATATAAACAAAAGAATGTCAAAGAATGGTGAGAGATTTCATTAATATTGGTAATCTTTAATCTTTTTACATTTTTCAGTTTCAAAATACATACGACCGAATGAAAGAGTGTAGTCATACCAACCTCATATAAGCTTTCATGGGAAGGGGCGAATTCACAATAACAATAAACAATAATCCAAAAAAAAATATAAAATTAATTGTAAGAGCATTAAAAATAATAATAATGATAATAATAATAAAAATAATATTAATAATAGTAATAATAATTAATTATAATAATATATTTGAAATAATGATACAAATGAGATTTTTCTAAATATTAATAATAATAATAATAATGATAATAATAATAATAATAATAATAATAATAATAATAATAATAATAATAATAATATT
>SEYY01022894.1:72500-85000 GCA_009176605.1 Armadillidium nasatum | reverse complement strand
AACATTTGGATTATAATATTTATTATATTCATTACAGACCCCTTTTACTATCCTTATAATAAAACTAAACATGAAAATTATTCTCACTTTTATCCTCTCTACTTCTTCAGTTCTGAAGGATTGTCTCTTCAGTTAATTTCGAATCTAAGCCATTCTTAAATATCTTAGAGAATAGTTCACAATTCTTTTGAGATGGTTTGGTTCGAAAGGAGAGGGTAGGAAGGTTAAAGTTTTATTTTAAATAGATTATTTATTTTATATAAGAATAAAGAGACCCAATCTTTGGCTATTCCTTTGTTGTCTAACGAAAGGGGTCATTTCAATTGAAGACACAAAGGAATAGGTTGAAATGTGCTCCGAATGAAACTTAGAGTTGGCAACTAGAGTTGTTGATTCTCCCCATTCGTATTTCTCATTCCTAAAACAAAATACAGTCCACTACCGAAATTAAATGCGAATGGGTGTATCATTTAAATCAAATTATCTTAGTTATATTTTTCATTCGGAAGTCAACTAAGTCAGGAGATTGTTAGGAGAGGGAAAATATTTTTTTGCTTTTTTCCTTTCTGATAATCTCATGATTATTGGTTTACTACAGTATAATATCTGACACATTTCTTTTTGGTCATTCTGAACCGGATGACTATCCTTGTTTAAGATCACTCTTACAAGGCAAATTACTTAAATAATATTATTTTTTGCTTAAAATATTAATTTATTGATGTCTCTTCCGAATTTATCTAATCCATTTAAAGAAATGGAAAATAAAACTTCATTAATTCCTCCCTTTAAGGGTTTAAATCCTGTACAGAAAAGGAGAGGCATCAGAATACAGACCACTAAGTCTGTACAAAAACTAGAATCTTTATTAGAGACTGACATTGATATAAATAAAATCAATGGAGTCATTAAAACTTTAGAGCGTTGTCTAGAAGATCTTGCACTTCTAGATGAAACCATCCAAGCTAATTTGGATGAGACAACTTTTATTTCTGACCTAGAAGAGTCAATAGAACGTAGAGAGACTGTAGAAACAATTCTACATAAAGCCTACTCAATTTTAAAGGAAGAAGAAAAGAACTCTAGAAAAAGCTCTAGAAGTTCAGATGATGAAACTTCTTCTCATAAATCAGAATATAAATATAAATCAAATAGAAAGACAGAATTATTCAGACTTCCACAGAAAAAACTTCCTTGTTTTAGTGGAGAAATTTTAGAGTTTAACTCTTTCTTAGAGTCCTTTTTGTCCATAGTAGAAGACAGAGGATTCTCTAATATTGACAAATTACAATGTCTCTTAGACTGTTTAAAGGGACCTGCACTTACAAGTGTTTGTGGTTATGCAAGAATCGGTGATAACTATCCGATCATTCTTAACCAACTAAAACGAGATTTTGGCAATTCTCGTAAATTAATAGAAACTTTAATATTAAAAATAACTGCTCTTCCTTCTCCTAAATATAATTATACAAGTTTATTTAATTTTAAAGCAAATATTCATTGCTATTTTGAGTCATTAAAAACTCAAAAAATTATTGGTGATTGTCAAGGCTGTTCCATCATTTTAGGAACCATTTTAGCTCAAAAACTGCCTTCAGAATTGATCTCTCATCTCCCATTAGGGGAACCAAGAGACAACTGGACAGTTGATCTTGTTTTAGAGATCATCTCTAAAAATCTCTATACTCTGGAAACAGTAGGGCAAACATTAATCTTGCCTGAAAACCAGAGAAAAGAGAAATCAACAAATTTTAATCATAAATTTAATGAGCATAAAAACTCTCATAAAAAGGAAGAAAAGCCAAGACAAGTAACTACTTTAAATATAAATTCAGGAACTAAGCCTAAGACTCAAACTCTTGTATATAATAAACCTATAACTCAGACTCAACCTCAGAGTCAAATTCCGAGTCAAGCTAAAGTTCTTAAATGTGTCTATTGTAGAGGAGAGCATTATTCTTCCAATTGTAACATATTAAATTTAAAATCAAGGCAGTTATTTGTTCAACAAAATAAACACTGCTCAAAGTGTTTAAACACTTTCCACAATACTTCTCAGTGCACAAGCACTAAAACTTGTTATTTATGCAAGTCTCCAGATCACCATACATCATTGTGTGACAGAGAGACTCATAAAAATCAATCTTCAGAATCTCATGCCAACTCTGTCTCTACATTACAAATATGAGACAGGATTGGTGTTGCCTTACCTCTTGCAGATATTGAAGTATACAAACAAACTTCAACCATTCCAGTTCGCACTCTTTTTGACCTTGGGAGTCAACGAACATTGATTTCTAGGTCAATAGCGAAAATATTAAAATCTCCAATTAAATTTAAAATTCAGCTTTGCATAAATGGCATTAATAAGAAAGGAGCTGTAGCCCTTTATGATGTCATTGATATAAATATAAAAACTAATGAAGGAAATATTATAATATCTGCCCCTGTAGTAGATACTCTTCCATCTGATATATATATATTCCTGGTTTGGTTCAAACAACAAATTTATTAAGGCAACACCATGTAAAATTATCAAATCCTTACCCTCCTAGCGACTATGTCAATGACTTAGGCATACTTATAGGAGCAGACTATATAAATAAATTCCTTAAGTCTTTTAAAACTTTTAAAGGAATAAATCTTATAGACACACCTTTTGGCAGTGCTCTTTATGGAGAATTGCCTTTTACATCAAAAGAAAAAGATGCCCAGATCACTCTGGTGTCTTCTTTTAAAATAGGAATCAATTTTATTGATGAAATTGATCCCTATAAAATTTTAACTTCTCAAGAACTCCATTCTAAAGAAGAAATTTTAAATAAAACTTCTTATGGAGAATCATCTTTTATTTCTTCAACAGAAAATTATACTTCTTCTAATTTAAATCTTTCCATTGAAGGGACCTCGACTAATCAGCAGTCTCTAGAGGACATTTTAAAACCTTCAATTGAAAACAACTTTATCTCTTCTATTTCTGTTGAAGAAGATCATAAATATTTTAAAACCTCAGAGGATCTAGATAAACTCTGGACTCTTAATCATATCGGCATTTTACCCGATGAGAAATTTACAAATTCTGATAAGACTACCATAGCAGCCTTTCAGGATAGTTTATCTTTTAAAAATGGTAAATATGAAGTGTCTCTTCCTTGGAGGAAAGATCATCCAGATTTGCCAGATAATTATTCTTTATCAAAAAGACGTTTATACAGCGTTCTTAAAAAACTTCAATTAAACCCTGAACTTCTGAAAGCGTATTCAGAAGTCTTTATTGATTATTTAAAACGCGATTTTATTGAAGAAATAGGCCCTTCCACTCCGGTACATCCGGAAGGGAAATTACATTATTTACCTCATTCAGGTGTTCTTAAAAAATCAAATACTACTGCTTTAAGAGTCGTATTTGATGCTTCTTCTAATTTTCCAAGTTTAAACAGCTGTCTCTACAGTGGGCCTACCTGTTAACTGAACTTGGAAAAGTACTTTTAAAATTTAGAATTAAATCTTTTGCAGTCAGTGCTGATATTGAGAAAGCCTTTCCTTGGTATCAAACTGTCTGAGAAAGACAGAGACTCTGTAAGATTTCTTTGGCTAAAAGATCCAGGAGATATTAAGAGTCCTATAATTACTTATCGTTTTAAATCAGTTCTTTTTGGAGCTACTAGTTCTCCATTTCTTCTCGCTGCCTGTTTAAAACATCATATATCTAATTCTAATACCAAATATAAAAATGAACTTTTGTCTCAACTATATGTTGACAATATTTTTGGTACATTTAATAATGAGGAAGAACTAAGAGATTTCTTTCTTGAAAGTCGTTCTATATTTAATAGTGCTGGCTTAAATTTACGAGAATGGATCTCAAATTCTGAAACTTTAAACCAAGAGTTCAAAAACAAGGGTTTAGGGATCGATTCTTCTACTACTAAAATTTTAGGATTAGAATGGGATTCAGAACATGACACCATTACTTATCCAAATAAAAAATTAGATGACACAGCTCATACTAAAAGAACTATATTAAGCAATTTAGCATCCTTATTTGATCCTTGCGGGATTTTAAGTCCAGTTTCAATAAAAGGTAAAGTTTTACTCCAAAAGATATGGTCTAGCGGAGTGAACTGGGATCAACGCATTTCAGATTCTTTACAACAAGAATATAAAAAAATTGCCTTGTTGTTAAATGAGTCTCAATCTTTGATTTTACCTAGACAATTAATTTATTCTAATAATGTAGAGTTGCATGCATTTTCAGATGCATGTCAAACTGCATATTCAAGTGTTGTTTATGTAGTCTCTCATTTAAATAATCAACCTTATGTAAATATATTAATTTCAAAGTCTAAGGTTTCGCCTCTTAAACAATTAACTATTCCTAGGACTTGAATTAATGAGTGTTCTTTTATCATCACGTTTAATAAAGTATGTGAAAGACACCTTTAAAAATATCTTAAATATTGAAAGTATTCATGTGTGGTCTGATAACCAAGCTACACTTCAGTGGATACATACTACCAAACCTCTTCCTGTTTTTAACCAAAACAGAGTGGATGAAATTCGGGAAAATATTCCAGATGCAAATTATCATTATGTACCTACAAAAGACAATCCTGCAGATGGAGCCTGTCGAGGCACTAATATTAAATATCTTTTTTCTAAATTTTGGCTGGAAGGTCCATCTTGGATAACTGACCAAAATCAATGGCCGGTATGGATTGAAAATCCATCTTATTTAGCATCAAATAATTTAATAAATATTTCTGATATTAATGTAAAAAATAATAAAAATGAAATTAAATTCGATAATTTATTTAATCTTGAAGATTATTCTTCATTAAATAAAGTATATCGAATAACTGCGTTAGTGTTAAGATTTGTCACAAATCTTAAAAATTCTCGCAAAAACTTGCCTCTTATTAAATCTTCTAAAGAACCTCTCTTTTCTCACAATTTCTCCATTGATGAAATGAGTAAAGCAGAGACTTACTGGATTCAAAATATTCAACAACAACATTATGAACCAGAAATTTCTTGTTTAAAATTCAATTCTCCCCTTACTCAAACCACAAAAATTTTCAGTTTAAGATTGGTAGAAAACATTTTAAGATGTAATCTCCGATTGAATAATTCCTCTCTTCCATATGAAACCAAGTTTCCTATATTTTTACCTTATAAATCTTCCTTTGTAAATTTACTTATATGGAAATACCATTATGATTATCATCATGTCGGTATTTCAGAATTAATTAACTTTATTAGACAGAAATTTTATTTCCCTCGAATGCGACAAACTTTGAGGAAAATATTGAGATCTTGTGTACTCTGTAAGAGATTACAAGCCATACATTTTAAATCTGCCCCTCTAGCTTCACTACCCAAAGTCAGGGTAACTGAATGTAACCCCTTTACCACAGTTGGTGTTGATTTAAGCGGTAGTTTTCAAGTCAAAGTTTCTAAAAATATAATTAAAAAATGTTATATTGTTCTTTTCACTTGTGCTGTATATAGAGCAGTTCATCTTGAACTTGTTTTCGATAATGGAGTAGAATCCTTTCTACTAGCCTTTCGTCGATTTATAAATCGTCGAGGAAAGCCATCAGTTTTATATTCCGATAATGCTTTAAATTTTAAAGGAGCTTCTGAATATATAAAATATCTTCATACGTTACCTTCAATTAAAGATTTTCTTTTAAAAAACTCTATTGTATGGAGATTTAACCCAGCTAGGGCCAGTTTTTTTGGTGGATTCTATGAACGCTTAGTCGGAATTTGTAAACTTCATTTAAAACGTACTTTACAAAATTCTCTTGTTACGTTTGATGAATTTAATACAGTTTTAACTGAAGTTGAAAACACTATGAATTCTCGACCTTTAACCTACGTAGGAGATGATTTAAATGAGGAGGAAATTCTTACTCCTTCACATCTTTTATATGGACATCTTCTTCACACAATTCCTATTCCTGAGGAAAATTTGGAATTTGATACTTATAACGATACTAATAAACTCAGTAAGAGATATCGTTATATACTTAATCTTATTCTTAAGTTTCAACAACGTTGGAAAAAAGACTATCTCTTACATCTTCGTCAAACTATAAATAATTCAAATCGTCCTAAAATACAACTAGGAGAAGTTGTATTAATAGAAGGTGACAATTCACGTTTAAAATGGAAGCTGGGAAAAATTGTTGATCTACATACCTCACCAGATGGGTTTACAAGATCTGCTTCTATTAAAACTAAACTGGAATAATTACAAGAGCTATTGTTCATTTATATCCTTTGGAAATTTATTCAAATCCGCATAACTCCTCCATTGAGGAGACTTCTGCACCATTAACCTCTCTTCCTAGACCCTCTCGTCAAGCCAAAATTGTGGCGAGACAGAGAATTAAAAATATAATTACAGAAGAAGAACTAAAATTTGTAATTTTTAAATTTACTAAATTTATATTGAAGCATGATTTTGGCTAGAAATTGACATTTCTTATTTATTTTAATAACTATAATATTTTATTTATATATATATATATATATATATATATATATATATATATATATATATATATATATATATATATATATATATATATATACATATATATATATATATATATATATATATATATATATATATATATATATATATATATATATATATATATATATATATATATATATATATATATATATATATATTATATATATATATATTTTTCTTTCTTTAAATTTTTATTTTTTTGAAAAAAAAAAAATTATATAATTTATATTTTTTTTACTTTTTTAGCTCCAGCCTATTTTGTCAGAAATCATTAAATAACTCTATTACTTAAATTTCTAACTTTGTGAACTTTTACTTTTAAACTCATTTAGGTTGCTGTATCAAAGAATCTCTCGTAGGAATGATTCTTTCTTATCGATCACTTGAGTAGAGCATTGATGACTTATAAGGAATATAATTTCCTGTTTTTTTTTTTAACTGACCCTTTTCAAAGATTCTTTTACCATTGGTCATGCTCTCTTGCATGATTAAATGGGGTCTAAAACCAGAGTTACCACTGCGACTGAAAAAAAACAGTGTCGTTAATTTTTGGTTTAAGAGTCTGAAATAGAGTTTGCCACTGCGACTTTTGAAATATCTTTAAACTTTCTTTTACTACGTCAGATTAAAAATTTATATTTTATATTATTTTTATTATTATTATTATTATTATTATTATTTATTATTATTATTATTATTATTATTATTATTATTATTATTATTATTATTATTATTATTATTATTTGTTTTTGCTCATTGTGACTTTAGGAGAGAGTCTGATCCTTATAGAGAGCTCTTCTATTGATGGGAAACCTGATGATGAAACTAATTTATTTACTCCTAAAACTTTATTTTCTTTTTTTGATTTTAGATAAAAAGGTTGGACTAATTTTATTTTTATTCAGTATGTTTAAAAATCTTTTCATTCAAATATAAAGAATTTTTTTCTCTTTCTCTTGCTAATTTCCCTTTTCATTTTCTTTTCATTACTGCATTTCAATTTTATATTCCTATTACTTTATCTCGTTAATGTCATGATTCTAGTGGAGGTCATATCTTTGATGTGGATTTGGTTGATAAGTTGTAAAAGTTTTTTTTTTATTTTTTATTTATTTTTTTTTTTTTTTTTCTTCTCTTGGCAGGGAGTTTAATGTAGCAAATCTTATTTCAATATTTACTACCAAGGATATAATGAGGGATAGAACTTGATATTTCAATAGTTTTTATAATACCGTATATTGCTTTAAAAATTATGTATGTAAACATTACACGCATGAACGTAATTTTTTATGTGAGTCAAATGTTACGTTCTTCAACAGACTCTTATAACGGGACTTTTCGAGTTGTCAATTTCCTTTTATTAAAAATCTTTATATTTTTTGATAAAAAAAGCCATTATCTTTCATTCTTTTATTAAAAAGTTATTAAATATATAAAAATTATTAATAATTTTACTTTTTAAAATTAAAAGTAATAATTTAAAATTTTAAATTAGATTAAAATTATTCGTCTGGTAACATTGGAATTTAATACTCTGAATGAAGGTGAACAGAATTGCCAACATTCCAATTTTTTATCTTTAAAATTTTCAAATGAAATAAAAAAATAAAGAATATTATTACAATGATTGTTTTTATGTATAAATAGTATTACAAAAAAATTGTTTATTTTAGTTTTCACATGACTAATGAAAAATTTGTCATAGAAATGAATATTACATTTTATAATTATACTCTTAAAGTTGGTAAACTTTGTTTTGAGAACATGGCCGAAGATATTTGTGTTTGTAAATATAACTTACATTTAAGTTTTTAAATAAGTTAGGAAGTTTTCCTTCAACAAAGAGAAATATTTTAAAACAAACAAAATTGCATCTTCCTTAATTTTTAGTAAACAATGTAACTGTTTATCAGTTTTAAAGATTACAAACATTTTTTAGTTGTTAAATCTTGTGACCTTGATAACAAAATTTTCATAGTAAATAGTAAAAATACCTTAATTAATGAAAGGTGACTTTAGGAATGTTTTAGAGAACGGGAAGGAATTAAAGAAAACTATTATTTTATGGGTAAATTAAAGCCTTTTCATCGCTGCTTGTGGTTAGTTGGCTAATTTAAAAATTAGAATAAAACACATTTCTTCCTGTTAAAAGATTATTCTTGTTTTTTTACTTAAGAAACAGGATTACTTTTCGGTTCGACTTGTCGGAGTATAAATAGGTAGAAATTTAGCATATTTCCGGCATTCTAGACTTTCTTCTTATAAGAAGGTTTTAGAATTTTTAACCTGTGAATATTGGAACTATAGATTACCTCCCTTATATCATTTTTAAATCGTTTCTTTTTAGTTCCATTATTTAAATTAGAATTCGCAGGTTAAATTATCTTTATTATTTTTATTTGCATAGTTGTTTTAAACTTTGCAAATCCCAATTAGGATTAAAACTCTGATGTTCTAATCAGAGGAGGCCAAGCCAGGGTCTGGTTATGCTTTTTTTTATAAATAACCAGACGGAAATATTTTATTAACTTTGTTCGATTTGGTTTAATTCTTAGTTAGGTTTTTTCTCGGTACGCCTCACCTAAATTTGGTAAGTTTTAAAGAAGAAAGAGAAAGTACCGAGTGTTTTTCCTGTCAACTTAATTCTGAAGTTGATATCTTTTTAGGATTTTCTAGCTTTGAGAGAAGTGGAATTCGTACAGATTCCCCTTCTCCGGTGAGTACTAAAACGAAAATCCTATTAAGACTTCAACTTAGTCTTTCCTTATTTTTAATTGTCTTCCTACGCGAAGTTGTAGAAATTTAAGTTTTGTCTTAATTCTACAATTTCCTACGTTGAAAAACAGACAATTAAATTATCTTCTAGATTCATCTTTTTATTTTTATTTCAGATGTGAGGTAATCGATCATTAGTTTAGGGAATTTCGGTTATTTCAAGTTCCTTTCCTATCTCCCTTACTATTCTTTCGGTGAGACTTAAAACACCTTTCTTCGGTGTTTCAAAAAAAATTTCAATCACAGCTTTTACTTAACAACGCCATGACAAACTATTAGGATTTTTTTCATTTTTTGTTTATTAGAACCATTATACAAACTTTAAATTGTTAGGTTACATTTGTTTATATTTCATGGGGTAATATTTAAAATTTTTGGTGAGATAAAATAAACTTACTTCATTGAAAGTCTTCACTCTAGAATTAAGTGGAAGTGACTTGTAAATAAATATATTAATTGTAATATTAAGAGTTGCTGTTTTCAAATAATCAAGACAAATTCCTTAATTTTAAACTTAGTTTAAATTAAGATTACGAATTGATTTATTTACTACTAGTTTTAGATGTATAAAATTAGTTTATTTTTTAATAATGGACTCTTTAACTAATATTTTTGTATATTATTTTACATTAATTAGTATATAAGTTATATATTATTTTATTTTATTCATTTTTTTGTGTATAATTAATAAATCATTTGAAAACAAAGACATATTAACGTAAACTCAACAACGCTTGATTTATATCATTTTTATTATATTCATTTACAGATTCCTTTATCTATCCTTATAATAAAAATAAACATGAAAATTTATCTCACTTTTATCCTCTCTACTTTCTTCAGTTCTGAAGGATTGTCTCTTCAGTTAATTTCGAATCAAGCCATTCTTAAATATCTTAGAGAATAGTTTTCACAATTCTTTTGAGATGGTTTGGTTCGAAAGGAGAGGGTAGGAAGGTTAAAGTTTTATTTTAAATAGATTATTTATTTTATATAATCAAATATTTAAAAGACCCAATCTTTGGCTGTTCCCTTTGTTGTCTAACGAAAGGGGTCATTTCAATTGAAGACACAAAGGAATAGGTTGAAATGTGCTCCGAATGAAACTTAGAGTTGGCAACTAGAGTTGTTGATTCTCCCTCATTCGTATTTCTCATTAAAAAATTACGAAATACAGTCCACTACCAAAATTAAATGCGAATGGGTGTATCATTTAAATCAAATTATCTTAGTTATATTTTTTCATTCGGAAGTCAACTAAGTCAAGAGATAGTTGGAGAAAGAAAAATTTCTTTTGTTTTTGCTTTTTTTTCTCATTTCTGATTATCTCATGACTGTTAGTTGATTGCAGTATAAAATCTGACATAACTTTGATCCATTTAGTAATTTACCTATAAAATGTTTCAGAAATGTATAAATAACCTTAATAACGTCTTTATTTCTTTGGAAATTATATATATTGAAAACAGAAAATCGAATAAAAATAGTAATGGTTCATCTTTATTTTAACTTTGTTTTCCTCCTTTAATGCTTTATTTTCTGTCTTTACTTAATTAATTCCTATTGTTAACTTAAAAATACTTTTTTTTTGTTTTTCATAGTGTTTATGGATTAAAAAAAAAAATCCATAAATATTATGAAAACACTATGATGGAGTGATTCATTAAAAAAAAAAACATAGATGTGAAAATTTAAAAAAAAAAGAAAAATAAAAATAAAAAAAATTCATGGTAAAATTTTTGAAGGAGACGATTTAGAAGTTGAGGTTGGCTATCTTTCCAACCGTAGTCCCTCAGAAATTTTACAAGAACACAAAAATCTGAATCGTCCACAATTATGCTAATGTATCAAGTTTCATCAAATTTGTAGATATTCTCTATGCCGACATTAAGTTCCAAGTCTTAGTGAGTATGAATCAAATGGTCGAAATAGGAAGGAGATGGATCCACTATGAGATTTACGATGTTTTTCGTTAATTTTTTGACAAATTTGAGAAGAGAAGGAGACAACAAGCTGGAATCTTTTGGTTGTCAGGAGCTCCTCTTTCTTTGAGGATTATTCGAATTGTCTTTTCCAAATACAAATATGACTTCAATTTGAGAAAGAGTTAAAAATTTACGAACAGGTCCGAATGGAACGAAACCATGGCAAAAATCAATGGCATTCAGTCTTAAACAATTGACTACTTTAAAATAAAATGCTTCATGAGATATAGAGCGTCTATTCCTAAAAGACATTAAACCTTGTTGACAATGTCACCATGAAGGCCTTGATAGAATCGATCGACTATCGTAAAATTGTTTCTTCTTATATTATATACGGTTCCCATCAATCCCTTGACTTCAAAACCGATGTCAAAATTGGGATCCACAAGAGCTGGAATTTGGGTATATGACCCACAACATAAATTCAATTCCAGATCAATGGAGTACATTGTTCTGGTTTGTTCTCCCAGAAAAGTTTTTACAGTGGTGTTCTGACTAGGAAGTGAAGCAATATTTACTCCTAACTTCTCTATGACACTTCCTTTGAAGTAACTTCTCTGAGATACAAAATCTAGAAGTGCTCTTATTTCTTGAACCTTATTTCCCCTTTTTTTCTTTAAGGGAGATAGTTTGAAGAATGTTGCCTGAGGAAGTTGATCCTGTGTTGATACACAGATGACTTCGATGTGGTTCATCCTCCCCAGTTTGTGCAAGAGAAGATGAAGGAGTAGGTGTGTCATCTGTTCTACGATGTTGATCAATCTTCCTTTTTCATTTGTTTCAGATGAGCAAATTGCAGATTTATGTTTCTTGTTTTACAGTAAAAGCAAAGGTGGCTAAGTTCATATCTCTTAGCAGGACACTGCTTGGTTTTGTGCTTAGAGCTGGAACAGCTAGAGCATAGCTCTATTTCAATACAACACAATTTTCTGGAGTCTGAATTCGAATTGAAGAAAAAAGATTGAAGAAGTTAAAGGAAAGTTATCTCCTCTCAAGATAATGAGAGGAGTATCAAAAATTGAGGTTACTCTCGTTTCTAAACAATTATTGGAAGTTGTGCAAACTGACGGAAGTAATTCACCTCTCATTTCGTCTATGTTGAAGAAGTATCGTCAAGACTTCTAGAGCTGCGACAATTTGACGGAGAGATAGAGGCATTAATATGCTCATCCGGTATTCTCAAATATGAAAAC
>SEYY01022894.1:55000-70000 GCA_009176605.1 Armadillidium nasatum | reverse complement strand
AGGATCTCTGTAAAAGTATACAAATACAAATTTTAGTTTTATACAGGAATAAGAACAAATTACACAAGAAAGAACACATAGTTAAGAAACTTACATCAAATCAAAATGATTGTTTCTTTTTGAGAAACATTTTAGTTTCTCAGGAGAAGACGAAAAACGTACATCCGTTCTCCTCTCAAAGAAGTTTAGTTCTTGCTCACTCAAAAGCTGTAGCACCAAGATTCAACAATACTATAAAAGGAAAAATATTTCGAAAGAGTTAACTTATGAAGTTGTTTAGATTTCAAAATATATTAAGCGAAATGGAATCAAAAATTAAATGACTTTCTAAATAGTGAAAGCACTTTTCGCTTTTAAAATCAAACTTTGAAATTTGCGATACGAAATTAAAATGAGAACTGTTTAATATAATATCAGAATGAGAACTTTTAGTTTTGACTTAAAAAAGAAAACTGATTCATAAAAAAATAGCAATCTTCATTTTACTTTTACCTATATATATATATATATATATATATATATATATATATATATATATATATATATATATATATATATATATATATATATATATATATATATATATATATATACTATATATATAATATATATATATATATATATATATATATATATATATATATATATATATATATATATATATATATATATATATATATATATATATATATATATATATATATATATATATATATATATATATATATATATATATATATATATATATATATATATATATTGTTGCCGTGTCGCTTCACTCAGTTGGCAACCAAGGGTTCCTTCCAGTGGCTGAGATCTAAATGCTAATAGGTTAAACAAAAGCAGAGGCAATTTATGATATATAAATGCACAAAATATTAAAATATACAAATTATTATTAAAGTTTGTCAGAATAATACCTCCAACTAACCTATTCTAATCCTAACTAGTAATAACTATAGAATATATTAAGATAATATTTACAATAAGGCCCAAGGCCACCATAGACCATTCAAAATAATATAAATTATAGTCATTCAAAAGTACTATTTTTCCCGGTTTGCCGATACTTTGTAAATCGTCTCAAAGGCTTCCTGCCTTTGGGTTAGACTCCAATCTGATAGTTTACTTGATCACATTCACTTAAGGGTTTTAATGAACCAAGAATACTGAGGATAATATCCACTTGAGCAGTCTATCAAAGCCAATTGCAAGATGATCAGGCTGATCAGACTCCGTGGTGCGGCCTCCCAGTGATACCAAAAGGGGGAAACTATGTTTGCGGCTGCAGCAATAAAACACCAACACGTCACAAGCCCCAATTGTAAACTGCTCCACGTAATGAGAAATGGCCGATGATTGACCAGCACACGAAGGTATGGCTTCCACACTATTAGTAACCAGACTGCTCCCACGCCGATGCCTATACAATAATAACAGTAGCAATAATAAATATTCGGCTCCGTTAATCCACAGTAATAATAGTAATTATTAATTAATAGTAATAATTTAATAGTAGTAATTAAATAATTAATAAATAATTTAAAGTAATAATTTAATAATAATAATTTAATAAGTAATAATTTAATAGTAATAATTTAATAATAAGTAGTAATTTAATAGTAATAATTAATAATAATAATTTAATAGTAATAATTTAATAATAGTAATAATTTAATAATATAATAAAAAATAATTAATAATAATAATAATAATAATAATAAACAATAATAATGATAATAATGCTAATAATAATAATAATAATAATAATAATAATAATAATAATAATAATAATAATAATAATAATAATAATAATAATAATAATAATAATAATAATAATAATAATAATAATAATAATAATAATAATAATAACCACCATAATAATGATAATAATCAATAATAATAATAATAATAATAATAATAATAATAATAATAATAATAATAATAATAATAATAATAATAATAATAATAATAATAATAATAATAATAATAATAATAATAATAATAATAATAATAATAATAATAATAAAAAAAAAAAAAAAAAAAAAAAAAAATAATAATAATAATAATAATAATAATAATAATAATAATAATAATAATAATAATAATAATAATAATAATAATAATAATAATAATAATAATAATAATAATAATAATAATAATAATAATAATAATAATAATAATAATAATAATAATAATAATAATAATAATAATAATAATAATAATAATAATAATAATAATTCTCACATCTTCATTCGTGTCACAGCTACACACACTGATGCTCAAAATATACTACAATAGACATAATAATAATAATAATAATAATAATAATAATAATAATAATAATAATAATAATAATAATAATAATAATAATAATAATAATAATAATAAATAATAAATAATAATAATAATAATAATAATAATAATAATAATAATAATAATAATAATAATAATAATAATAATAATAATAATAATAATAATAATAATAATAATAATAATAATAATAATATATATCAATCACACCAAGTGTAACCTAGCTTCGTAACAACTTGTTTTAATTTTAACTCTCCATTTCTAGTTCACGTTAAAATTTACTCAATTACCTTAAAGATTTACTTACCCGTTTTCACGGGGTTATAAAGTGTAAAACTTTATCAGCGTTTATCACAATTAATGAATTTCCTAAATTTAGATATTGTCGTCGACTTCTATCGTTGTTTTAACTTCTAAGCACTTTACCAAATCCAGTATATCAACGTTTAAATTTCTTAATTGTGCTGAATATAGAATACGAGTTCACACTTCATTTGTACAAGGTCCAAAAAAGCCATTAAAACTATTCAACACTCCTAATTTCACAGATCATTTAGTTGGTTTTTGATTTACTTCGTACTAGCCTCTCACATGACTCCCCCTCAGAGATTGGTGCTACCAATCTCTCAAAAGAAAATCAAACTTCAATGGCCAAGTGAAGCTCGTCTCTTCGCTTCAGTTCTCTTTTCGTATTCAAGGACTTTCTCTTGCACGTTTGAAAATTCTGGAACTGATCCTCGGGATCGTGTTTTTGGAGGGGTATAGTGATCCTCCTTCATGTGTTCTGCTCTTTGGTGTTGTTCCATTCTGTTTCTAACTTCTCTCAACTCGCCTTCACTAGTCGTTACTTTATCTTCCGGAGTTTTCAAAGTGTCAAGGAAACTATACACTCCAATTGACTGGTCTGATTGTGCAGTGCATGCTGCTCCCAGTTCCTTAACCCGTTGTTCAATACTTGCATCCTCGCTAGCACTACTTAGATCACCTACTCCAGCTCCCAACGTATAACTGTTTCTCAGGAAAACGAAGTGATTTCTCAAACTTTAGAATATCAAATGAATCACTCTCATAGCTGTTTACACTCTCGACATCGAACCAATCTGCATAGTTATCGGCTTCTATAGGGGAAAGACCTAAATCTACTTCTTCAGTTTGGGTGCTTACGTTGTTAGTTTCCATACTACTAGTTTGAACAGACACTTCAATTTTTTTACCTACCTTTTCTAAAGCAACTTCTTTCAGCATCTGCCATGCCTTTTTCAACTTTGATCCTCTCTTCCTTTGTGTTTCAGTGCTTTCGAGATTACTACTTTGCATGGGAACATATCTTGGTGTTACCGGTTCTGGAATAGCTTCTTCAACTACATCCACATGCATGTTTTCCGAATCAGATATGGTTTTCTCCTGCTGGAAATACTTCCTTAGATACGAAGGCGCGTCTGCCCAAACTTTTAAATGGGAATAATGGGCCCTCATAGTTTTTCCTTTTCCTTGAATTTCATATGTCATCCCCTCCGAAAGTACTTTTGTGACAACAAAGGGACCCTCGTATCTTTCTCCCAATTTCCTTTCCAGGGTTCTGTCTACTGTCACAATTTTCCTTTTTACTTTTACCCCCACCGCATAGGGCAGCCAATTTGGGTGGCCTTCTCGCCACTTTTCCTGTTCCTCTCTCGGGATAGGCAATATCATTCCCTTCTCGTGTTGTTCAGTCATTAATTTTTCAGCCGGTGACATACCGAGTTCAGTGTGACTCGTGTTATTGTATGTCAACACTGCTCTTGTCAGGCATGTGTCCCAGTCTAGTTCTTTTTCGATGATGTTTTTCAGTAATTCCGCGAATGTTCTGTTTGCACGCTCCACAGCCCCGTTACTAGCAGGTTTGTACGGGCTGCTATAGACATGATCAATTCCGTAATTTCGTAACATCTCTTCAAACTTATTGGCTTCTAAATTCCACCCCATTATCAGTCAATATCTTACAAGGAACACGCACAAAGGCTGGTAATATATGATACTCAAATGCATCGGCTACGCTCCTTGCAGACTTGTCTTTCAGTGGCCTGACTGCAGCCCATTTGCTACAGTGGTCAACGGCGACTAAACACGCAATGTGGCCTCCTCTTGTTTTCGGCATCGACATGACGTCTATGGAAACTAATTCAAAGGGATTTTTCACTTCTACTTTCCACACAGGTGGAAATATTACTTTATGGTCGATTTTCATTAATTGACATCTTGGACAAGTCCTACACACCTCTTGTATCACCGTATAAATCTTTGGATGCCATATATGTCTTAAAACTGCATCAAGCAACTTATCCCGCCCTATGTGAGCCAGGTTTCTGTGGGTTGTTACGCTTATGTTGACCAACTGCTTAAATCCTACTACTGCACTACAGTAACTCGTTCCGATCTTTCTTACTAACACAGGTCCTTTCATTAGAAACTCCTCGCGATATCTATAAAAATCTTTCAATAATGGTTCATTCCTCTCAATCTTCATGTGCTTCCTCACCTTCTCTCTTAACAGCTTTATTGAATCTGACCTGTCCTGCAATTTGATTATATCCTCTAGTGCCAGTAGACGCCCTTCATCACCAACCCCATGCACCGAAATATTGAACATCCCAACAGTTGTTATGAATGTGTCGCTCAGATTGTCCGCATCGTCACCGTGGAAAATTATCCCCTCTCCAAAGTCCAATACTGCCTCCGTCTCAACCAGATAATTCATACCCAAAAGTAAACAGGCTGGGATGAAACCATCCTGGACAACCACCAAAGGTAGCGTTATCTGCCGGTATTTTGTATCTATCTTAATTTTCACAGCTTTTGAACATTCTACTAATCCGGTTCCAACCCCGTTAAGTGTAACCTCTAAGGTCCACTCCTTCTCTATTTTCCCAAACTGCTTCAGATCGTCTACAACTGACTCTTGTATAAGGCTAATGACAGAACCAGTATCGAGAAATGCGCATTTTCGTACTTCTCCAATGCACACCTCTTTCCAAGCTACACCCCTTAAAATATGATTACAACTAAGTCTTGAACTGTGACTCCTTTCTGTCATCATCAAGTTAATTTCTAGACCTTGATCTGCGCTACGACTTAGTAAGTCTGTCTCATCGTCCTCAGACGACTCCTCTTGAGGTTGTTCCATGTCTTCATCTCTCTTATCTTCAGCGTATCGGGTTTCCGTGTCATCTGCATGGTAAGGAATCTCTTCAACCATAATGTTCTTACTATCGGTGTTAAAAGTACCATCATCAATTAAAGGATTAAAATGTCTTCCTCCCAATACTTGTAAGTGAATATTTTTCAAGGTTTCCTTCTCTCTTGCTCTCGGGCCGATGTATGCTACTGAGCAACATGTTCCATGATGAAGCCAAACTTTCACTCCAAACATGTCGCTGGCTGTCAACAATATTTCCGGTATGGGTTCCCTTCCAGGTACTTTCAAAGCTCTAAGGTACTTCAATGATTTTTCTTTCTTCTCGATTCCATATCGCTTCCGCTCTATTATGAGTTCGTCTAATAACACTTCTCGCAGCTCTTTCGGGTTTCTTGGTACTCCTTCTAAGTTAATTTTATTCAAAACATCTTGCAAACTTTCAAACAGAGAATCTGCTCCTCCCGGGACCAACTTACTCAAAACTAGTCCCTTCGGAAGCGCCCGCGGGTCAGCGACCTCAACATCTTCTCTAACACTCTGATGGCACCTGGACCAAGTGTCTGCAAACACATTTTCTTTCCCTGGAAAATACTGTATCTCAAAGCTGTACTCGCTCAAATCATCAAGGACACGAGCCAATTTACTGTCCACTAGCTTCATTGTATGCAGATACACCAGCGGTCGATGGTCCGTATAAAGAATAAAATGCTGACCCAACAAAAAGGGTCTGAAGCTCTTAATTCCCCACCTTATGGCAAGTAATTCTCTCTCTATCGTAGACGCTCTTCTTCTCACAAACACTAAATGAATGGGAGTTGTATGCGATGACTCGTCTCTCGCCATTTTGTTCTTGACATAAACCAGCACCCATTCCGAACCCACTAGCATCCACAAATAACTCAAGGACTTTTCGCCTGTTGTGAAAAATCAGGAAAAGCTAACTCAACTGAGTCCTTCATACGTTTTTTTAATTCTTCGAATGCATAATTCCGTTCGTTTGTCCATTCGATTGGATCTCTCCTATTCCCACCTGTCAAAGTACTAAGAGGTGCAGCGACCTCAGAACAATTCCTGATAAATTTCCGCTGAAAGTTAATCATCCCGAGGTACCTTCTTAATTCACCGACATTTTTAGGTCTCTCCAGTTTGTCAATCTGATCTACATACTCGGGAAGCTTTCTTATTCCGGTTCTACTGATGATGTGACCCAAGAATTTGACTTCTTTTTGCACCCACTTACATTTGCTCACCTTTACCTTTACATTGGCTTCGCAAAACCTCTGGAGGACACGCTCCAAGAGAGTTAAATGCTCATTAAATCCCCTTGATATTATAAGGACGTCATCAACATATATTATAACTTTATCTCGGCTAAACCCAGTCAATATACGCTGCATCTCCCTTTGGAATGCGGCGGGTCCGTTCTTAAGTCCAAAACTTAGTCTCTTAAAACGATACTGACCACTAACGGTGGAAAATGCAGTGTAATCTTTACTACTATCCTCTAACTGCATTTGGTAGTACCCCTTCAATAGGTCTAAGCTTGTGAAATAATAAGCACCATGACAACTAAAGATAGTTTCGGTTATATTAGTCATGGGAAACCTATCAGCCTCTGTCACCCTTATTCAACCTCCGATAGTCTACACACAGGCGCAAAGTACCGTCTTTCTTTCTAATTGGTACAATAGGAGAGCTCCATTCTGAAGCACAAGGCTCCACTATATCCCTCAGACACAGCTCCCTTACTTGCTGCTCTATTTCATCGTTAGTTCGCTGGTCAAATCTCCTCGCTCTCTGGTAAATCGGTGTACAATCATGAAGTTTAATCCTATATGGTGTCATTGATGTTCTACTAACATCGGCGTCACTTCTACTGAACGCTGCTCGATGTTTCCAAAGCGTCTCTATAACACTTCTGCGCTGTTCACTGCTTAGCTCATCCATAAATTCTATTTCATTATTGAGCCTCTCCTTTGTCCATTCTTCTCCTAAATTTTGTTTCTCTAGCAACTCTTGCACTGTTGTATTTACTGCGCATTGCTTCGTTTCAAATTTCTTCAATTTTTCTTCATCCACTACCAATTGGGCCATAGCAATCCTTTCACCTTTTCCCAGTTTCATTTGTCCAGCAGTTAACTTTTTTATAAGTACCTCCCCTTGACCGTCCTTCCATTGTACAAGCCCGGGTAACACCCTGAACCGGTTGTTGTATCCCCTTTTATTGTCTCCTTCCTTGATTATCTATTAACAATTCTTCTGGTTTCTTGTCTTCCCATTCTGCACCACTTCTTGGCTTAATTCTCTTAGATGGCCATCGTGCTTTGACCGAGACCCATCGATCTTCTGAAATTATAATTTCACTAGCTACATAAACAGGAACCGAGGTCACGACACGCACACAGCTTTCAGGTTCATTCGTTAAATACACCTGCTCCTTAATACCGAATTCACCACAACGTGTAAAAGACCTTTCTTTTACGTTCAATTTTATTTCATTTCTTGTCAAAAATGGCATTCCCAATATTGTACCCTCTTTCAAGTGTCGTACCACTATAAACTCAGATTGCCCATAATCTATTCCATCAATTGTGACTTTCAAGGTAGCAGTTCTATGAGACTCAGTACACATAGATGGACTTCCAACTCCTCTAAGCCTCACTACTCTATTTTCTATCTCCGGGTTAGGAATTTTACTCAACTCACTTTCACAAATCAAGCAGTACTGTGAGCCTGAATCCATTATTGCCATCACTTCCATGCCGTTAAGTTTCACTAGGAACCGCAACAGCGGTGTTATTCTAATATCGTCAAATTCTGTACAGTTAACTCTACCAATGGCACCATATACGCCTGTTGTTGTCTCATTTGTAAACTCGGCCATTCTACTCCGTACCCTGGCAGGCCTTTGAGGTAAAGGATCGGATTTCCCTTTGCCTTTACTCATCACAAATTCATTCGCTTCAGGATTCAGGATCGGGCAACCCACTATCGACCGGGACACTTCCTTGTTTGAATACTACTGTTGTTGCTGTTGGCTCCGACTCACTCCCGGCAATGGCGGAGCAGCCTCGTTTCCCGACGCTGTTTGTCTATTTTTCCTTATAAATTCTTCAACTTGGGCTTTCATAGGACATGACTCTCTAAAATGTCCTACTTCATCACAAAGAAAACATCGCCTTTCTTCGGCGTCATGAACTCTTGTGACATTTCGACCTTGATTTTCTTCATCCTCTTGCCCGGTTTGTCTACGTCTATATCTATTCCCTGTTCTCATTTCGCAGTTGAAATGTTTATGCTCACTACTACCACAGATTAAACACCATCCCCTAAGCTTCCAACAATCGCGCTTGATGTGGCCTCTTTTTCCACAGTGATGACATCTTGCAATACCATCATGGTATGGTCTATTTCGATTATCATGATCCCTGGGTCCATTACTTGCAGCATGTGGTCTTCCGTACTGTACCGGCATTCTTTCACCTCCATCATCTCGCAATGTGGCCCATATTGGTATTGCAGTTGTTTCCGGTTCTTCTTGGTCATCCAACTCGTCCTCTTCTTGTGCCCAATTTACCACCTCCTTCCATCGAACCTTTGCACCTTCTTTATCTCCTCCCATACGGACCTTAAATCGTCTCGCAACCTTTTTTGGGAGGCAGTTTAAGAACTGCTTCTTCAGTACTTCTACATCCCTTTGATCATTTGTTGTGGCAGCTTCATAAGTGGTCTGCAATCTAAGAGCAAAG
Organism: Armadillidium nasatum; assembly: GCA_009176605.1. Taxonomy (NCBI): domain Eukaryota; kingdom Metazoa; phylum Arthropoda; class Malacostraca; order Isopoda; family Armadillidiidae; genus Armadillidium; species Armadillidium nasatum. The sequence continues at coordinate 60,763 of SEYY01022894.1, read as the reverse complement.
TCAGCAAATCTTTCATTCTTCTTCATCTCTATCCTCCAAAACTCACGCTGTAGATCTAAAATTTCATTCTCTTTTTCCTCTTTACACCAGCTCTTCAATCGTGCCACTATTGTGGTATAGCTCATTTTCGCCCGAAAGATGCTATAATATGTCCTCAATGATGGTCCCTCTAAGAAGTTCCTCAAATCTACAGCCCACCTGTTTTTGTCTCTACCTAACTGTTCTCTAGCGTATCGTTCGTAGTCCTCAATGAACGCATCAAAAGTCTGTACTTTCTCAACTCCATACTTCAATGGTTTAACTGCTCTTACGTTTGCTTTGCTGAAGGTTCTTAATACTTCTAATAGCTCTCCAGCCAAAATAATCAGAACCCTATTAACGGCCATACCAGGCTCCATTCCTGTCTTCTCCAGCTCCACCAATCTTTTCAACCACAATTTTCCTCCTCTATCTAATTCACTCTCCGTTTCCGACTCAGCTTCTGAGACAGAGCTCTCATCGATAGTGTACTTTCTGGCAGCTTTCCTTTTCCTTTTGTTTCTTTTTCTCCTCCTTTGTGTTACCATACTACTAACACTATCACTTTCACTGTCTCCTCCAAAGGCGCTATTTACCACTTCCTCAGAGGTATCATTCCGATACTTTAGTGCATACTGCACATTCTGTTTACTCTTTTGTGTTTCCTTCATTCTAACATCCTGTCCCACATTAAATCTTTCCCTCCTCTTTCCAAATCCCTGTCCTATACCTGCACTATTCTTTTTCTTCTCAAATTCTAGTCCAATATCTGGACTTTCCATTTTCATTTTCACTGCCTGTGTTAATCCTTCTAATATAGGATACATTGTCTCCACACTTAGCTCATTTGCTTCGTTAGTCAGACAACCCTGTAACTCTGTTAGCAAACTCATGGCTCTCGAGCCTCCTTGAGCTCCTTCTTCCCTAGATTTATCCATATTATCCATATTTGAAATATATAAAAGAAATTATTTTGTACACCCAATTACAACCCTCCCATCGTTTCAAATTTGCAAATAAATAAACAAAAATAAATTGGTAAAAAAAATAAATAAATAAGGTAAATTGGAAAAATATTGCAAAAAAAATAAAAAACAAAAAATAAAAAAAATACTCAATATCAAATACAATTGCACAAAAAGTTCTTTTTCCAATAGGAAAAAAAAAAAAAAAAAAAATCGCAAAAATAATCGCAAAGTTCAAATGAGTAAAGAAAAACTCAAAAATTATCGCAAAAATAATGTTAGTAATACTCGTTAGGAGCAACTGTCCACAAAATTAATCGCACAAATTTCAATAATAGGAAAAAAAAATTGCAAATGGTATGATGGCACAGTCATCAAACACCGAAATGAATATATATATATATACATATATATATATATATATATATACATACATATATCCACAAAATATCAAAATGGTAGATCACGCAGGTTTATAAGTTAAGAGGACACCTTTACACTTATTTTGTTTCAAGGATATTTACACACTAATAAAATGTTGATCAAATAAAATAATAAAGCAACAAGAAAATATTTTGCTCAATTGGAAATTGTTTTCCTTCTTTTTCACTGGCGCGAATATAAATGAGAGTCACAGTGAATATTTTAATAGTTTTTGTTTTAAATAAAAAGGTCTCTACTCACAGTAACTTTTCCTCTAACCAAAATTTAAGTCTCCTGGCTTCCTTTGATTTTATTCAATGCTTGCAATAATGAACTCTTCAATTGTTGTTGCCTTCTGACCTCAAACACAACTGGAAATAGAGAACAACTACGGGCCACCAAAATATGTTGCCGTGTCGCTTCACTCAGTTGGCAACCAAGGGTTCCTTCCAGTGGTGAGATCTAAATGCTAATAGGTTAAACAAAAGCAGAGGCAATTTATGATATATAAATGCACAAAATATTAAAATATACAAATTATTATTAAAGTTTGTCAGAATAATACCTCCAACTAACCTATTCTAATCCTAACTAGTAATAACTATAGAATATATTAAGATAATATTTACAATAAGGCCCAAGGCCACCATAGACCATTCAAAATTATATAAATTATAGTCATTCAAAAGTACTATTTTTCCCGGTTTGCCGATACTTTGTAAATCGTCTCAAAGGCTTCCTGCCTTTGGGTTAGACTCCAATCTGATAGTTTACTTGATCACATACACTTAAGGGTTTTAATGAACCAAGAATACTGAGGATAATATCCACTTGAGCAGTCTATCAAAGCCAATTGCAAGATGATCAGGCTGATCACACTCCGTGGTGCGGCCTCCCAGTGATACCAAAAGGGGGAAACTATGTTTGCGGCTGCAGCAATAAACAACAACACGTCACAAGCCCCGATTGTGAACTGCTCCACGTAATGAGAAATGGCCGATGATTGACCAGCACACGAAGGTATGGCTTCCACACTATTAGTAACCAGACTGCTCCCACGCCGATGCCCGTTTTCACGGGGTTATAAAGTGTAAAACTTTATCAGCGTTTATCACAATTAATGAATTTCCTAAATTTAGATATTGTCGTCGACTTCTATCGTTGTTTTAACTTCTAAGCACTTTACCAAATCCAGTATATCAACGTTTAAATTTCTTAATTGTGCTGAATATAGAATACGAGTTCACACTTCACTTGTACAAGGTCCAAAAAAGCCATTAAAACTGTTCAACACTCCTAATTTCACAGATCATTTAGTTGGTTTTTAATTTACTTCGTACTAGCCTCTCACATATATATATATATATATATATATATATATATATATATATATATATATATATATATATATATATATATATATATATATATATATATATATATATATATATATATATATATATATATATATATATAATATATATTAATATAGGTTATATAAAGGTATATTTCGATATTTTGGTTCTTGATGATGATAAGACATTTTATAAACTCTTACTACATATATGAATAGTTGTTTTGCAATAAATCCACAAATAATTCTAAATTGAGGGATACAGTATTCTATAGATAGCTTGTAAAACAGTTTGACCACCTCGTTTAATTAAAAAATGAACATGTACAGTCATGAACAAAAGTTCGTTCCTATTAGGCTGGAAATAAATATATAAAATGGGGATCATTTCAGGTTCAGCCAAAAACAGTTCAATTAAGCCCCTCTCAATGTTTTTATTGTCTTTTTATTCAAAATAGAGCTTTTATGAAATGATTTCCATTTTATATAAATATTTATTTCCAGCCTAATAGGAACGAACTTTTGTTCACGACTGTACTTGTTTCACGACATTTGACAATGTTTTATGCTTGAGGTCTTCTGTAATGTATTTAGCAGTTTGTGACTTACAGTTTTACATACCGTGAAAATTGCAAATATTCTTTGCAAAATATTCTTACATTTTTCATACCAAAGCCTTCTTAAGTATTTACAAATCTTTCTTTCTTATGATGGATGTTATTCATTGAAAGTTTCAGTCTACAGGTTAAAGATCCGATCGGAGTGTATATATATATATATATATATATATATATATATATATATATATATATATATATATATATATATATATATATATATATATATATATATATATATATAATATATATATAATATAATATAAAGATCCATGTCTATTCTATTTGCCTGGTTCCATTCGTCCTTCATAAATTTGTTCTGTGAAAAGGCAGAATTATATGTATGCAATATGATATTCACGAGTAGATAACCGATTACATTTCATCACCATTTTTCGAGATCGGAGTTTACCGAGAGTCCCCACGTAGAAGAAAGTTTGTCATGCCATAAATGTATCCTTGTAGTAATAAATTTTTTTTTAAAAATATTAATGTCACGACAAGAAGAGTGGGTAGGACTGAGTCTCAATTCTTCAAGAATCTTACTCCTGACAGTACAAACATACTTTTAATAACTATAGGTGTACCCTATAATAACAAAACTGTTTGTTTTATTGAATTTATTAACTTAAAAATTAACATTCTCATTGCTGATACATGTTTAAAAGTCAGCCTTTCTCAAACGAAAAAAAATGACAAAATCGAATCCAACGTGTTGTAGATTGAAGCCAGTGTATATATATAACAAAGATAATAAAAAGAACTTGAAAAAAATATCACAAGAAACTGAAATCTAAAAAGAGAAAAAAGAAGTCTCTGTGGAAGGAAGAATTGGATCGTTGAAGAACGTGAAAGATGACAAATTAGTCTCGGTAGAATTATTTAAAAGCTTCTGATTTTATACTTAAATTTTTCCTTAAAAAGAAAACTTGAAATAGAAAAGTTAATAATATATATATATATATATATATATATATATATATATATATATATATATATATATATATATATATATATATATATATATATATATATATATATATATATATATATATATATATATATATATATATATATATATTAAAATAAGGGAAGTATCTCTTGAAATGTGCATGCCGCATAGTGCTCATGACGCCACCGATAAACCCTGGAAAGTTCGTCGGAGCTGTACAGATTGAATCGCCATTCGTTCGTGAATAGGATACCCCCAATTCTGGGGCCGCCAATGCAGGTGTTGCTGTGTAAAAGCCATCCTTGCGCTTTGGTGCTCCCTGGTGAGTGGGGCGCTCTTGCAGGCCCCGTGGGTGGCATCCATGTTCCGTGAAACGACGTCGAATGGTATTCGTGCTAACAAGGTCTGATGCACAACCTGCAGTTCGGCACGATAGTCACGTTGTGTTGCATGTCGATCTCGAGCTGCAATTAACCTTATATATCTGTCCTTAACGGCACATGTTGTCCATGGTCTAACCTGGCCAGGGCGCCTGATGAGAGCATATGTCAACTCGTACCTCTTTAGAACCTTTCCGATGGTTGTATGGGAGATACTGAACCGTCGCCCCAGTTGGCGTACCCTTCAGCTGCTAGTGTTGTGATTGCCACACAGTCGTCGGGTGTCAAACTCGGTCGTAACCTCTCCATATTACTTGCATAAACGTTAAACGTTGAATACTCTCGATATCAGGCATATCAGTAACGTTACCTCTCTAACCACCTCACTCACCGAATTTGGCTGGTTTGCCCTTTTAACGTATTTCGTCGAAATCACACCTGTATTATTTGGGTATTTACGGGCACGCAATTCCACACAGAGGCACTCCCATTACCCTATAATGTCGTCGGGACCCCCCAACAGATAAATTGTAGATGATGCGTTAATTTCTCTTTAGCATATATATATATATATATATATATATATATATATATATATATATATATATATATATATATATATATATATATATATATATATATATATATATATATATATATAATATAATTTTAAATAACTGCTAGTGATGTTATAGTTTCGAGGAATCGAACCCGGGTCCAAAAGATGGAAGTCCGTTGTGTTGACCACTACTCCACCGATGGTTCAAAAGGAAATAATCCAGAACTTCTACTGACATATCTCGCCTAGTGAAAAGTCCCTTCAATATTTCCCCGACCACAACTTGGGCGTAGCGTCAACATGGACCAGGTTCTATCCTGAGTATAAACCGCAGTGCAAATTTTATAATTTTGATAACCACTATAAATAAACCGTGGAATCATTATTTATAATTTTAATAACTGCTAATGATGTTATAGTTTCGAGGAATCGAACCCGGGTCCCAAAAGATGGAAGTCCGTTGTGTTGACCACTACTCCACCGATGGTTCAAAAG